>JAJHQE010000190.1:0-16705 GCA_020826895.1 Aquilegia kansuensis
CGAATGTCCGGACAAAATTTCGTTCCAATGGTCCAAATGTTCTATATTGGCCTTAAATCGTTCCGGCTAAGCCTTGTCGATCTTGAGGTTTTAGATTCCAAAACAAGTGAGTTTCATCCATTTCCAAGTTCGGACGGACATAAACCTCGTTTTTACGGACGAAACGTTGTTTTTTGGCCTTAGAATTCCCCGAGTTAAGCAATTGAGTGGCTAGTCTCTTAGGTGTATCGTTTTCTATGCGAAAACATGTGTGTTTCGTGCACTTATAAGTTCGGAACGAAAATCGAGTACATACAAAGCCGAATGTCCGGAAAAAACTTCGTTCCCATGGTCCAAATGTTCTATGTTGGCCTTAAAAAGTCCCGGTTAAGCCTTGTCGATCTTGAGGTTTTAGATTCCAAAACAAGTGAGTTTCGTCCATTTCCAAGTTTGGACCGAAATTCGAGGAAATACCGACCGAACGGACCGATATAAACCTCGTTTTTACAGACGGAATGTTGTTTTTTCGCCTTAGAACAACCCGAGTTAAGCTATTGAGTGGCTAGTCTCTTAGGGGTATAATTTTCTATGCGAAAACATGTGTGTTTCGTCAACTTATAAGTTCGGAAAAAAAATGGAGTACATACCAAGCCGAATGTCCGGACAAAAATTCGTTCCCATGGTCCAATTGTTCTATATTGGCCTTAAATCGTCCCGGCTAAGCCTTGTCGATCTTGAGGTTTTAGATTCCAAAACAAGTGAGTTTCGTCCATTTCCAAGTTCGGACCGAAAACCGAGTAAATACCAACCGAACGGACGGACATAAACCTCGTTTTTACGGACGGAACATTGTTTTTTGGCCTTAGAATTCCCCGAGTTAAGCAATTGAGTGGCTAGTCTCTTAGGTGTATCGTTTTCTATGCGAAAACATGTGTGTTTCGTGCACTTATAAGTTCGGAACAAAAATGGAGTACATACAAAGCCGAATGTCCGGAAAAAACTTCGTTCCCATGGTCCAAATGTTCTATGGTGGCCTTAAAACGTCCCGGTTAAGCCTTGTCGATCTTGAGGTTTTAGATTCCAAAACAAGTGAGTTTCGTCCATTTCCAAGTTTGGACCGAAAACCGAGGAAATACCAACCGAACGGACGGACATAAACCTCGTTTTTACAGACGGAACGTTGTTTTTTCGCCTTAGAACAACCCGAGTTAAGCTATTGAGTGGCTAGTCTCTTAGGGGTATAATTTTCTATGCGAAAACATGTGTGTTTCGTCAACTTATAAGTTCGGAAAAATAATGGAGTACATACCAAGCCGAATGTCCGGACAAAATTTCGTTCCAATGGTCCAAATGTTCTATATTGGCCTTAAATCGTCCCGGCTAAGCCTTGTCGATCTTGAGGTTTTAGATTCCAAAACAAGTGAGTTTCGTCCATTTCCAAGTTCGGACCGAAAACCGAGTAAATACCATCCGAACAGACGGACATAAACCTCGTTTTTACGGACAGAACATTGTTTTTTGGCCTTAGAATTCCCTGAGTTAAGCAATTGAGTGGCTAGTCTCTTAGGTGTATGGTTTTCTATGCGAAAACATGTGTGTTTCGTCCACTTATAAGTTCGAACAAAAATGGAGTACATATAAAGCCGAATGTCCGGAAAAAACTTCGTTCCCATGGTCTAAATGTTCTACGTTGGCCTTAAAACGTCCCGGTTAAGCCTTGTCGATCTTAAGGTTTTAGATTCCAAAACAAGTGAGTTTCGTCCATTTCCAAGTTTGGACCGAAAACTGAGGAAATACCGACCGAACGGACGGACATAAACCTCGTTTTTTTAGACATAATGTTATTTTTTCGCCTTAGAACAACCCGAGTTAAGCTATTGAGTGGCTAGTCTCTTAGGGGTATAATTTTCTATGCGAAAACATGTGTGTTTCGTCAACTTATAAGTTCGGAAAAAAAATGGAGTACATACCAAGCCGAATGTTCGGACAAATATTCGTTCCCATGGTCCAAATGTTCTATATTGGCCTTAAATCGTCCCGGCTAAGCCTTGTCGATCTTGAGGTTTTAGATTCCAAAACAAGTGAGTTTCGTCCATTTCCAAGTTCGGAACGAAAACCGAGTAAATACCAACCGAACGGACGGACATAAACCTCGTTTTTACAGACGGAATGTTGTTTTTTCGCCTTAGAACAACCCGAGTTAAGCTATTGAGTGGCTAGTCTCTTAGGGGTATAATTTTCTATGCGAAAACATGTGTGTTTCTGAGAAACTACAATACGCATAAAGTAAAGAACACACAGAAATTTTTAACGTGGTAATACCCAATAAGGGAAACGTCCACGGTTGTCCTCGCGACAACAAATAATCCACTAGATGAAAAGAGATTTACAAACCTATCAACTACCTGCACTCACTGCGAGTTGATACTCCTGGTTATCTCTAACACCTTGACTTCACCAGAGCACCTTGATGTACGCACAAGACACTCGACTTCTTGATAAACCCACCAGAAGACTCGAAGCCGAAATCACAATAACACTGAAAAGATCACAAAGTTATGAATTGAGAAAAGGGGGAAGAAGGGAATTGAGTTCAATAGCCACAAACACTTTCAATACCAAAACCTAAACCAAAACTCCACAACCTCACAAACAATGGATGGCCAAAGAACTACTTCTCTCATTGAAGAAGAAGGCTATTTAAACCTAGGGTTGGAATACACCGAAAATGGGCCTGATTGGACGAAATCCATATTGGACGTACGTACGTCGAATCAACGTTCGTACGTCCCCACACGGTGAAAAGTTTGCTGCCTGCTTGGACGTACGAACGTCCTAACAACGTACGTACGTCCTGACCAAAAGGAAGCTTGCTGCCTCAATGGACGTACGAACGTCCTAACTAGGTACGTACGTCCAGTACCCAAAACATACTAAGACAAACGAGATAGAGACACGGACACGAGACGAGCGTGCGTACATCTTTGGCTTTCCTAACAATGATTTCAAGGCGAGATAACCATGGACACTATGTCACAAAATTGATGTCAAACAACTTCATGCCGGTTTCAATCTCCCCCTTTGACATTGATTTTGTGACAAAAACCTATGACTCTAATAGCACTTATAAAACGTGCTTACAAACCCAAGCCATGGCATTTATAAATCATGCCTACAAAATCACTCAAGGTAGAACACATACCAAGTCACCAATTCTTGATATCCAGCTTGATCAAGACACTTCAACCATCAGAGATCGAACGGAAGCAACTAAGAATTTTCGAAGTAACATAAGTTCCTTCGAGCAACTCCCCCATACTTCATGAGCTCAGGAATTTTGACACTTGAGCTCCCCCATAACTGTACAATCCTCTAAAAACATCAACACGTTCACTCCCCCATACTTGTAGCATACCTGAAACATGACCCAAGAATACCCTAACAACAAAGAGACAATTGTTAGTAATTGGAGTCATAAATCTCCCCCTTTTTGTCACAACAAGGGAACAAAAGAGCCAAATAACAGGAGAACCGATGAATAAACATAAATAATAGTAAGAACATAAAAACAACCAAGACGAAATATCAATCCCAAACAACCAAGACAAAAAGGAGTAAAAAATAAAACCCATCCCAACTGTTAGCGTTCATGAAGGCAACTCATAACCAAACATAATAAGTCATAATCACATGAACATAAAGCTTAAGATAAAACAAAATTCTTCCGCACGGGCCGAAGATCTATTCCACCGAGCTGTCACATGGCCATCATAGTCCTCCTGCCATGCACTCGTACAAAACAATTTCTCAATTCTGCTATCCAAACCACAGTCGGTGAGAGGAGCAGCAAGTCCAGGAACCTTCGGATATCCAACCAACTCCAAGATATGATTTTGAAGATGTCCCGGTAGTCTCTCCCAATGATTGACATGAGCTATGCATGGACGAAGGAACGGTGGATGAACATAGTCATACCCATGGGGAACACGACATAAGCGACAAACCTTTGCATTGTCTTTGTATTCCATCATCATAAACGACACATAACCAACAGTCGGAACAAAAACTCCATGAAGTTCATATTCTGCCATTGAAGAAAAATCTGAAGACAAAGAGAGAACTAGAAGAAGATAAGAAAACACAATTTCAAGAAGAGAAGCGTAGACTCCATATATATATAGAACAACAAGAATAAACCTAACTTTGGCCCAATAAGAGAGGTCCAGTACCTAAGAAGCAGAAATTTACTGCAAACCAGAATAGAACAAGTAGGAATAACAAAATAGCAATATCCAAGAACACACAAGGATCTAAGAGTGGAAATAGAAACAGGAGAACAAACGACAAGAGAAGGAGAACAGGTGCACGCAAGAAAATAGAGGAAGATCCAAATACAAACAGCTTAAAGTGTCACATAGAGAAGGAAACACAATTGATCTAACAGTTGGCCTTTGGTTTAAACAGAATTTTAATTTAAACAACAAATGAACCGGACTGTATCAGGGACGTTCGTACGTTCTAAAGACGTTCGTACGTCGGGACCAAAAAAAAACATCTGTCAAACAACACGTTCGTACGTTCAATGAACGTTCGTACGTTGGAAAAGATCTGCCCTCCTCAACGTACGGACGTCATGAAGACGTACGTACTACCCTTTTTTTTTTTTTTTTTTTTTTTTTGTCTTTCTCAAAAAGAAAAACCGAGAAACCATCCCAACAGCCAGACAATAAACCAAATCACGACCAAAGACAAGCATGGAGAGACATCACAAGAAAAATTTCTACTTATTGTAGGGATTCCAATTGTAGAAAAATTACAAGTGAAGCAAATCTCAACCACAAGTAAATGCAAAACCGAAGAACTACATCATACACCAAGTCATGATACTTCCTAGAATGATGCAAACATGCAGAAGAAACTGACAGACACAAATCCACCTCCAGAACCAAAGTAAAACCATGATCATTGAATATATGGAAATACACGTGCAACTAGACCAATGTGAACGTTAACCGGATCACAACTAAACCAAGTAAGCATAGAATATTGTTTTTCTTCCTGTTGAACCACCAAACAAGAGTGAAAGTCACTTATAATTTCATTTTTTTTTTTATTTTATATTTTGTCTGTAAGACCATTTGAACCAAATGCCATTCCCGTGTGGGAGTATATAATATCTCCATCTTTTATCAGAACACGAGGGTAGGGTGTAGCCTACATCTTTTCGGCAAAGCACACTCAAGAAGTGCAATACCATGATAACGTGCAACACAAGAACTAACATCTCTTGAGTGCATCCGGCAGAGCATGACCCTCACAGCCCCAACGGGTTCTTAGCCAAATGAGTATGCTCTGAAGACATTCAAATGGCTGGGGATTTTGTGAGTCATTGACCACTTACAAGAGGTATATAACCATGAACGACAATGTTGACCATGAAGGAAAACCATACAATGCTGGAGATGTACAGAAAATTCAAAATGACAATCCAACTACATGTAAATGCATCATGTAAGAAACTACCAAGACAAGGAGAGTATGATGTAACCCTACAACCATGCATGACAAAAAAAACAGTTGAGGACCCCAAGCTAGAAACTCCTGTAAAAGGAATCCACACAATAGAGAAAGTAGTATGTCCTCAATACCAACAAACAATAAGAAATAAAAGAAGCTGAACCTAAACAACCAACCATTATGACAAAAACAGACATGATAAGAGAGGTAAGAACATAGAGAAAAAAAAAGACCAACACACTTAAGAAAGAGATACAACCCCAATAGATTTACGCAAGGAATGAAAGCGAGCTGCATCAAGGGGTTTTGTAAGAATGTCGGCTAGCTGATGTTCAGTAGGAATGAATTCCATTGCTATATCACCCTTTTCGACCGCCTCACGTAAGAAATGATGACGGATGTCGATATGCTTTGTTCGTGAGTGTTGAACAGGATTTTTGGAGATGCTAATGGTACTGGTGTTATCACAGAATAGGTCCATTGCCTGCTGTTGAATGCCATAGTCCCGAAGCATCTGACGCATCCACAGAAGTTGTGTACATGCACTAGCTGCAGCTATATACTCAGCCTCACACGAGGAGATGAATACAGATGATTGTTTCTTGCTGTGCCAGGAAACAAGATTATTCCCAACATAGAAACAGCCACCACTGGTACTATGACGATCATCAAGATTGCCACCCCAATCAGCGTCACAATAACCTGCCACAACACTATTTGTATCTCTGGTGAACCATAAACCATAATCAAGTGTGCTAGCAACATACCGAATGATACGCTTAACAGCAATAAGATGAGATTCCTTAGGGTTAGCCTGAAATCGTGCACACACCCCAACACTATAAGAAATATCTGGACGACTAGCAGTGAGATACAAGAGACTACCAATCATACTCCGATATTCACGAATATCAACAGACTTACCCATAACATCCTTACCAAGACGTACCCTCTCACCCATGGGAGTATCATGACCACTTGAAGTGCCAAAACCGAACTTTTTAACCAGTTCTTTAGCATATTTTGTTTGAGAGATGAAAGCTCCATGATCGAACTGCTTTACCTGCAACCCAAGAAAGAAATTTAGTTCTCCCATTAAGCTCATTTCAAATTCAGAACTCATTAACCGAGAGAAAGATTCAGAAAGACTTGGGCACGTGGATCCAAACACTATATCATCCACATAGACTTGGGCTAGAAGAACATCATTATTCTTTCTCAGTATGAACAGAGTTCGATCAACACTCCCACGAACAAATCCTTTCCCTAGTAGAAAAGATGTCAGACGTTCATACCAAGCTCGAGGAGCCTGTTTTAACCCATATAATGCTTTTTGCAGTTTGAAAACATGATTCGGAAAAGTATGATCCACAAACCCCTTAGGTTGTTCAACATAGACCTCCTCATTAAGAATACCATTGAGGAACGCACTCTTGACATCCATTTGATACAACTTGAAATTCAGGTGACATGCCATAGCAAGAAGAAGCCTGACAGATTCCAACCTAGCCACAGGAGCAAAAGTCTCTCCGTAGTCAATACCTTCAATCTGACTATAGCCCTGAGCTACAAGCCTTGCCTTGTTGCGCACAATCTGCCCAAATTCATCCAATTTGTTTTTAAAGATCCACTTAGTACCAACCACATTAGTGTGAGTGGGTCTAGGAACCAACGTCCAAACATCACTACGCTTAAACTGACCAAGTTCTTCCTGCATAGCAACCAACCAATCATCGTCAGTAAGAGCATCGGTAACATTTTTAGGTTCAAGAGAAGAGAGATAGCAAACATAATGAACACAATTCATCTCCTTGGCCCTCCGACGGGTCAGACGCTGATCATTAACATCCCCAATGATATCACCTAAGGAGTGATATTGTTTAACACGAGGTGATGCTAGATTAAACATCTCTTCAGGGTCAGCAGGGACAGTGGATAGTTCTGAAGAGACATCAGTCACTCCTTGGGATGGAACAACATCATCCTGTGTGGGCACAACACTGGTCCTACCAGGCAATTCCTCTGCAGCACCAGACGGTTTAGCATCATCATCGCCTTCATCAGATAATGATGACGATATGGGAGACATGTCAACAGAGTCTGACACGGGTGAGAGAACTGTGACATCCTGTGTACCAGTAGAAACAAAAGAGTCAGATACAATAGTGTCATCAACAACAACATTAAAGGATTCCATGACCTTGCGAGTGGTGTGGTTAAATACTCGAAAGGCCCTACTATTAGAGGAATAACCAAGTAAAAGAGCAACATCACCTCGACTATCAAATTTGGACAGACTTTGTCTGTCCTTGCACACATAGCAAACACTGCCAAAAACTCGCATATATTTGAGATTTGATTTCTTACCATACCATAGCTCATAAGCAGTTTGTGTAGTACCAGATCTCAGATATACACGGTTCATAATGTAACAAGCAGTATGAACCGCTTCCGCCCAGAACTTGATAGGAACATTCTTTGCATGCAACATAGCACGAGCCATCTCCTGAATAACACGGTTTTTCCTTTCAGCGACTCCATTTTGTTGCGGAGTGTATGGGGCTGAAAATTCTTGCCACGTACCATTTGCAACACAATACTCAATAACACCTGTGTCTGTGAACTCACCGCCTCTGTCACTTCTGACATGTTTAATTTGAGTATCTTTCTCATTCTGAACACGAAGACATATCCCCTGAAATTCAAGAAAAGCATCAGATTTTTCACGCAAGAATGATACCCAGGTAAAGCGAGTGTAATCATCAACCATAACCAAGATGTATCGTTTGCCTCCTAAGCTAGGTGTGCGAGTAGGACCCATCAGATCCATGTGTATGAGTTCTAAAGGAGAGGATGTCGTTACGGACTTTTTCTTGGAGTGTGGACTACGTATCTGTTTACCTAGTTGACACCCACCACATACAGTGTCACGATTTCGTCCAAGTCTAGGAACTCCCTTGATATATTCATTTCGAGTTAGATTGTCCAGGTGTTCAAAGTTGACATGACCTAGTCGTTGATGCCACAACATGTCCTCATTTAGTTTACTAGGTAAGCAATTTATGCCAGATGCAACAGGCTGAATGGCATAGCAATTGTCCAATGTACGCTTACCTGTCATGATGCACTTACCCGAACTATCAAGCACAGTACATATATTTTTAGAAAAATTAACAGTATGATCAGTATCACACAGTTGGCTAATACTGATCAAATTAACACGCAACCCATCAACTAACAAACACACATCATTCGAAGATAGACCAATACCAGCAACAAAACCCTTACCAATCACAGGAGAGCGCTTACCATTGCCAAAAGTAACACTTCCACCATCTGTAGCAGTAACTGAGGAGAAAAGTTTGGCATTACCTGACATATGTTTTGAAGCACCACTATCAAGTAACCACTCACTATCCGAGCTTGAGACATGAAGGGCAGTAATCGCCACATTTGAAACATGTCCTGCAAAATTACAAGGAGAAGAGTAAGATGCATATGGATAAGATGGATAAAAATACGATGGCTGTGAAAGCAGCTTCCATGGTTGTGAAGCAGGAACAGCCACAACACACTGCGAGGCCCAATGTCCAAACTGTCCGCATAATGAGCAAGGCATTTGACGTTTTCTTCCCTGAGGAGGAGCACGCCTAAATGGTCTCCATTTACGCCGGATGCCTACCGTGGCCACAGAGTGATGCATGTCAGACTTTTTGGTAGGAGGAAGAGGCAACAGTGGAGGTAGTTCAGAAGATGACAACCCATTGCAGTTTTCGAACGACTGAAAGCGAATCAGTTCCTTTTTGACATCTTCTAGTTCAGTGGACAAAATATTACACCGGACTTCCCATTCGACCTTGTCGTGCTCAAGAGCAGCAAGATTACTCAATAAGGTCACCTTATCAACCTGCCAAGACTCAGATTCCCTATCCAAAGTTGACATGGATAAGGAACTAACAGCAAGTAAGTCAAGTCTACTCTGAAGAATACTATTTTGTGCCTCCAACCTTAGACATTCCTTTCTGGATAACCGGTATAGGGTGGCCCAATCATTATTTTCAACCAGAATCAAATCCCTGTCACAGTCACTAAAACATTCTTTACTAACAGTCGATTGTTCATCAGACAATCGAGTAACAACCGAGACCAGTGTCTCACCAGAGTAACTCATAGCACTATTGATCGTTAGCGTGAGCCTTTACGCTCCTTAACCAGCCCCCAGCGACTGATACCAATTGAGAAACTACAAATAGTGCTTATATAACAATTGAATATTCAATCAATCAAACAATACGCATAAAGTAAAGAACACACAGAAATTTTTAACGTGGTAAAACCCAATAAGGGAAACGTCCACGGTTGTCCTCGCGACAACAAATAATCCACTAGATGAAAAGAGATTTACAAACCTATCAACTACCTGCACTCACTGCGAGTTGATACTCCTGGTTATCTCTAACACCTTGACTTCACCAGAGCACCTTGATGTACGCACAAGACACTCGACTTCTTGATAAACCCACAAGAAGACTCGAAGCCGAAATCACAATAACACTGAAAAGATCACAAAGTTATGAATTGAGAAAAGGGGGAAGAAGGGAATTGAGTTCAATAGCCACAAACACTTTCAATACCAAAACCTAAACCAAAACTCCACAACCTCACAAACAATGGACGGCCAAAGAACTACTTCTCTCATTGAAGAAGAAGGCTATTTCAACCTAGGGTTGGAATACACCGAAAATGGGCCTGATTGGACGAAATCCATATTGGACGTACGTACGTCGAATCAACGTTCGTACGTCCCCACACGGTGAAAAGTTTGCTGCCTGCTTGGACGTACGAACGTCCTAACAACGTACGTACGTCCTGACCAAAAGGAAGCTTGCTGCCTCAATGGACGTACGAACGTCCTAACTAGGTACGTACGTCCAGTACCCAAAACATACTAAGACAAATGAGATAGAGACACGGACACGAGACGAGCGTGCGTACATCTTTGGCTTTCCTAACAATGATTTCAAGGCGAGATAACCATGGACACTATGTCACAAAATTGATGTCAAACAACTTCATGCCGGTTTCAGTTTCGTCAACTTATAAGTTCGGAAAAAAAATGGAGTACATACCAAGCCGAATGTCCGGACAAAAATTCGTTCCCATGGTCCAATTGTTCTATATTGGCCTTAAATCGTCCCGGCTAAGCCTTGTAAATCTTGAGGTTTTAGATTCCAAAACAAGTGAGTTTCGTCCATTTCCAAGTTCGGACCGAAAACCGAGTAAATACCAACCGAACGGACGGACATAAAACTCGTTTTTACGGACGGAACATTGTTTTTTGGCCTTAGAATTCCCCGAGTTAAGCAATTGAGTGGCTATTCTCTTAGGTGTATCGTTTTCTATGCGAAAACATGTGTGTTTCGTGCACTTATAAGTTCGGAACAAAAATGGAGTACATACAAAGCCGAATGTCCGGAAAAAACTTCGTTCCCATGGTCCAAATGTTCTATGTTGGCCTTAAAACGTCCCGGTTAAGCCTTGTCGATCTTGAGGTTTTAGATTCCAAAACAAGTGAGTTTCGTCCATTTCCAAGTTTGGACCGAAAACCGAGGAAATACCAACCGAACAGACGGACATAAACCTCGTTTTTACAGACGAAACGTTGTTTTTTCGCCTTAGAAAAACCCGAGTTAAGCTATTGAGTGGCTAGTCTCTTAGGGGTATAATTTTCTATGCGAAAACATGTGTGTTTCGTCAACTTATAAGTTCGGAAAAATAATGGAGTACATACCAAGCCGAATGTCCGGACAAAATTTCGTTCCAATGGTCCAAATGATCTATATTGGCCTTAAATCGTCCCGGCTAAGCCTTGTCGATCTTGAGGTTTTAGATTCCAAAACAAGTGAGTTTCGTCCATTTCCAAGTTCGGACCGAAAACCGAGTAAATACCATCCGAACAGACGGACTTAAACCTCGTTTTTACGGACAGAACATTGTTTTTTTGCCTTAGAATTCCCTGAGTTAAGCAATTGAGTGGCTAGTCTCTTAGGTGTATGGTTTTCTATGCGAAAACATGTGTGTTTCGTCCACTTATAAGTTCGAACAAAAATGGAGTACATATAAAGCCTTGTCGATCTTGAGGTTTTAGATTCCAAAACAAGTGAGTTTCGTCCATTTCCAAGTTCGAACCGAAAACCGAGTAAATACCAACCGAACGGACGGACATAATTCTCGTTTTTACGGACGGAATGTTGTTTTTTGGCCTTAGAATTCCCCGAGTTAAGCAATTGAGTGGCTAGTCTCTTAGGTGTATCGTTTTCTATGCGAAAACATGTGTGTTTCGTGCACTAATAAGTTCGGAACAAAAATGGAGTACATACAAAGCCGAATGTCCGGAAAAAACTTCGTTCCCATGGTCCAAATGTTCTATGTTGGCCTTATAACGTCCCGGTTAAGCCTTGTCGATCTTGAGGTTTTAGATTCCAAAACAAGTGAGTTTCGTCCATTTCCAAGTTCGGACAAAAAACCGAGTAAATACCAACCGAACGGACGGACATAAACCTCATTTTTACGGACGGAACATTGTTTTTTGGCCTTAGAATTCCCCGAGTTAAGCAATTGAGTGGCTAGTCTCTTAGGTGTATCATTTTCTATGCGAAAACATGTGTGTTTCGTCCACTTATAAGTTCGAACAAAAATGGAGTACATACAAAGCCGAATGTCCGAAAAAAACTTCGTTCCCATGGTCCAAATGTTCTATGTTGGCCTTAAAACGTCCCCGTTAAGCCTTGTCGATCTTGAGTTTTTAGATTCCAAAACAAGTGAGTTTCGTCCATTTCCAAGTTCGGACAAAAAAACGAGTAAATACCAACCGAACGGACGGACATAAACCTCATTTTTACGGACGGAACATTGTTTTTTGGCCTTAGAATTCCCCGAGTTAAGCTAATTGAGTGGCTAGTCTCTTAGGTGTATAGTTTTCTATGCGAAAACATGTGTGTTTCGTCAACTTATAAGTTCGGAAAAAAAATGGAGTACATACAAAGCCGAATGTCCGGAAAAAACTTCGTTCCCATGGTCCAAATGTTCTATGTTGGCCTTAAAACGTCCCGGTTAAGCCTTGTCGATCTTGAGGTTTTAGATTCCAAAACAAGTGAGTTTCGTCCATTTCCAAGTTTGGACCGAAAACCGAGGAAATACCGACCGAACGGACGGACATAAACCTCGTTTTTACAGACGGAACGTTGTTTTTTCGCCTTAGAACAACCCGAGTTAAGCTATTGAGTGGCTAGTCTCTTAGGGGTATAATTTTCTATGCGAAAACATGTGTGTTTCGTCAACTTATAAGTTCGGAAAAAAAATGGAGTACATACCAAGCCGAATGTCCGGACAAAATTTCGTTCCCATGGTCCAAATGTTCTATATTGGCCTTAAATCGTCCCGGCTAAGCCTTGTCGATCTTGAGGTTTTAGATTCCAAAACAAGTGAGTTTCGTCCATTTCCAAGTTCGGACCGAAAACCGAGTAAATACCATACGAACGGACGGACATAAACCTCGTTTTTACGGACAGAACATTGTTTTTTGGCCTTAGAATTCCCCGAGTTAAGCAATTGATTGGCTAGTCTCTTAGGTGTATCGTTTTCTATGCGAAAACATGTGTGTTTCGTCACTTATAAGTTCGAACAAAAATGGAGTACATACAAAGCCGAATGTCCGGAAAAACATCGTTCCCATGGTCCAAATGTTCTATGTTGGCCTTAAAACGTCCCGGTTAAGCCTTGTCGATCTTGAGGTTTTAGATTCCAAAACAAGTGAGTTTCGTCCATTTCCAAGTTTGGGACCGAAAACCGAGGAAATACCGACCGAACGGACGGACATAAACCTCGTTTTTACAGACGGAATGTTGTTTTTTCGCCTTAGAACAACCCGAGTTAAGCTATTGAGTGGCTAGTCTCTTAGGGGTATAATTTTCTATGCGAAAACATGTGTGTTTCGTCAACTTATAAGTTCGGAAAAAAAATGGAGTACATACCAAGCCGAATGTCCGGACAAAATTTCGTTCCCATGGTCCAAATGTTCTATATTGGCCTTAAATCGTCCCGGCTAAGCCTTGTCGATCTTGAGGTTTTAGATTCCAAAACAAGTGAGTTTCGTCCATTTCCAAGTTCGGACCGAAAACCGAGTAAATACCAACCGAACGGACGGACATAAACCTCGTTTTTACGGACGGAACGTTGTTTTTTGGCCTTAGAATTCCCCGAGTTAAGCAATTGAGTGGCTAGTCTCTTAGGTGTATCGTTTTCTATGCGAAAACATGTGTGTTTCGTCCACTTATAAGTTCGAACAAAAATGGAGTACATACAAAGCCGAATGTCCGGAAAAAACTTCGTTCCCATGGTCCAAATGTTCTATGTTGGCCTTAAAACGTCCCGGTTAAGCCTTGTCGATCTTGAGGTTTTAGATTCCAAAACAAGTGAGTTTCGTCCATTTCCAAGTTTGGACCGAAAACCGAGGAAATACCGACCGAACGGACGGACATAAACCTCGTTTTTACAGACGGAATGTTGTTTTTTCGCCTTAGAACAACCCGAGTTAAGCTATTGAGTGACTAGTCTCTTAGGGGTATAATTTTCTATGCGAAAACAAGTGTGTTTCGTCAACTTATAAGTTCGGAAAAAAAATGGAGTACATACCAAGCCGAATGTCCGGACAAAATTTTGTTCCCATGGTCCAAATATTCTATATTGGCCTTAAATCGTCCCGGCTAAGCCTTGTCGATCTTGAGGTTTTAGATTCCAAAACAAGTGAGTTTCGTCCATTTCCAAGTTCGGACCGAAAACCGAGTAAATACCAACCGAACGGACGGACATAAACCTCGTTTTTACGGACGGAACGTTGTTTTTTGGCCTTAGAATTCCCCGAGTTAAGCAATTGAGTGGCTAGTCTCTTAGGTGTATCGTTTTCTATGCGAAAACATGTGTGTTTCGTGCCACTTATAAGTTCGAACAAAAATGGAGTACATACAAAGCCGAATGTCCGGAAAAAACTTCGTTCCCATGGTCCAAATGTTCTATGTTGGCCTTAAAACGTCCCGGTTAAGCCTTGTCGATCTTGAGGTTTTAGATTCCAAAACAAGTGAGTTTCGTCCATTTCCAAGTTTGGACCGAAAACCGAGGAAATACCGACCGAACGGACGGACATAAACCTCGTTTTTACAGACGGAATGTTGTTTTTTCGCCTTAGAACAACCCGAGTTAAGCTATTGAGTGACTAGTCTCTTAGGGGTATAATTTTCTATGCGAAAACATGTGTGTTTCGTCAACTTATAAGTTCGGAAAAAAAATGGAGTACATACCAAGCCGAATGTCCGGACAAAATTTCGTTCCCATGGTCCAAATATTCTATATTGGCCTTAAATCGTCCCGGCTAAGCCTTGTCGATCTTGAGGTTTTAGATTCCAAAACAAGTGAGTTTCGTCCATTTCCAAGTTCGGACCGAAAACCGAGTAAATACCAACCGAACGGACGGACATAAACCTCGTTTTTACGGACAGAACGTTGTTTTTTGGCCTTAGAATTCCCCGAGTTAAGCAATTGAGTGGCTAGTCTCTTAGGTGTATCGTTTTCTATGCGAAAACATGTGTGTTTCGTCCACTTATAAGTTCGAACAAAAATGGAGTACATACAAAGCCGAATGTCCGGAAAAAACTTCGTTCCCATGGTCCAAATGTTCTATGTTGGCCTTAAAACGTCCCGGTTAAGCCTTGTCGATCTTGAGGTTTTAGATTCCAAAACAAGTGAGTTTCGTCCATTTCCAAGTTTGGACCGAAAACCGAGGAAAATACCGACCGAACGGACGGACATAAACCTCGTTTTTACAGACGGAATGTTGTTTTTTCGCCTTAGAACAACCCGAGTTAAGCTATTGAGTGACTAGTCTCTTAGGGGTATAATTTTCTATGCGAAAACATGTGTGTTTCGTCAACTTATAAGTTCGGAAAAAAAATGGAGTACATACCAAGCCGAATGTCCGGACAAAATTTCGTTCCCATGGTCCAAATATTCTATATTGGCCTTAAATCGTCCCGGCTAAGCCTTGTCGATCTTGAGGTTTTAGATTCCAAAACAAGTGAGTTTCGTCCATTTCCAAGTTCGGACCGAAAACCGAGTAAATACCAACCGAACGGACGGACATAAACCTCGTTTTTACGGACGGAACGTTGTTTTTTGGCCTTAGAATTCCCCGAGTTAAGCAATTGAGTGGCTAGTCTCTTAGGTGTATCGTTTTCTATGCGAAAACATGTGTGTTTCGTCCACTTATAAGTTCGAACAAAAATGGAGTACATACAAAGCCGAATGTCCGGAAAAAACTTCGTTCCCATGGTCCAAATGTTCTATGTTGGCCTTAAAACGTCCCGGTTAAGCCTTGTCGATCTTGAGGTTTTAGATTCCAAAACAAGTGAGTTTCGTCCATTTCCAAGTTTGGACCGAAAACCGAGGAAATACCGACCGAACGGACGGACATAAACCTCGTTTTTACAGACGGAATGTTGTTTTTTCGCCTTAGAACAACCCGAGTTAAGCTATTGAGTGACTAGTCTCTTAGGGGTATAATTTTCTATGCGAAAACATGTGTGTTTCGTCAACTTATAAGTTCGGAAAAAAAATGGAGTACATACCAAGCCGAATGTCCGGACAAAATTTCGTTCCCATGGTCCAAATATTCTATATTGGCCTTAAATCGTCCCGGCTAAGCCTTGTCGATCTTGAGGTTTTAGATTCCAAAACAAGTGAGTTTCGTCCATTTCCAAGTTCGGACCGAAAACCGAGTAAATACCAACCGAACGGACGGACATAAACCTCGTTTTTAAGGACGGAACGTTGTTTTTTGGCCTTAGAATTCCCCGAGTTAAGCAATTGAGTGGCTAGTCTCTTAGGTGTATCGTTTTCTATACGAAAACATGTGTGTTTCGTGCACTTCTAAGTTCAGAACAAAAATGGAGTACATACAAAGCCTGAATGTCCGGAAAAAACTTCGTTCCCATGGTCCAAATGTTCTATGTTGGCCTTAAAACGTCCCGGTTAAGCCTTGTCGATCTTGAGGTTTTAGATTCCAAAACAAGTGAGTTTCGTCCATTTCCAGTTTGGACCGAAAACCGAGGAAATACCGACCGAACGGACGGACATAAACCTCGTTTTTACAGACGGA
>JAJHQE010000190.1:16801-30326 GCA_020826895.1 Aquilegia kansuensis
ACGTCCCGGCTTAGCCTTGTCGATCTTGAGGTTTTAAATTCCAAACAAGTGAGTTTCGTCCATTTCCAAGTTCGGACCGAAAACGAGTAAATACTTACTACACGAACAACGGACATAAACCTCGTTTTACGGACGGAACGTTGTTTTTCACTTATAACGACCCGAGTTAAGCTATTTAGTGGCTAGTCTCTTAGGTGTATCGTTTTCTATGCGAAACATGTGTGTTTCGTCCGCTTATAAGTTCGGAACAAAAATGGAGTACATACCAAGCCGAATGTCCGGACAAAACTTCGTTCCCATGGTCCAAATGTTCTATATTGGCTTAAAACGTCGCGGCTTGCCTTGTCGATCTTGAGGTTTTAGATTCCAAAACAAGTGAGTTTCGTCCATTTCCAAGTTCGGACCGAACACCGAGTAAATACTGACCGAACGGACGGACAAAACCTCGTTTTTACGGACGGACATTGTTTTTTTCACCTTATACGACCCGAGTTAAGCTATTTAGTGGCTAGTCTCTTAGGTGTATCGTTTTCTATACGAAACATGTGTGTTTCGTCCACTTATAAGTTCGGAACAAAAATGGAGTACATACCAAGCCGAATGTCGGACAAAACTCGTTCCCATGGTCCAAATGTTCTATATTGGCCTTAAAACGTCCCGGCTTTGCCTTGTCGATCTTGAGGTTTAGATTCCAAAACAAGTGAGTTTCTTTCCATTTCCAAGTTCGGACCGAAACCGAGTAAATACTACCGAACGGACGGACAAAACCCTCGTTTTTACGGACGGAACGTTGTTTTTTCACCTTAGAACGACCCGAGTTAAGTTATTTAGTGGCTAGTCTCTTAGTGTGTATCGTTTTCTATGCGAAAACATGTGTGTTTCGTCCACTTATAAGTTCGGAACAAAATGGAGTACATACCAAGCCGAATGTCGGACAAAACTTCAATCCCATGGTCCAAATGTTCTATATGGCCTTAAAACTTCCCGGCTTAGCCTTGTCGATCTTGAGGTTTTTAAATTCCAAAACAAGTGAGTTCTTCCATTTCCAAGTTCGGACCGAAAACCGAGTAAATACTGACCGAACGGACGGATATAAACCTCGTTTTTACGGACGGAACGTTGTTTTTTCACCCTTAGAACGACCCGAGTTAAGCTATTTAGTGGCTAGTCTTTAGGTGTATCGTTTTCTATGCGAAAACATGTGTGTTTCGTCCATAAGTTCGGAACAAAATTGGAGTAACATACCAAGCCGAATGTCCGGACAAACTTCGTTCCCATGGTCCAAGTTCTATATTAGCCTTAAAGCGTCCCGGCTTAGCCTTGTCGATCTTGAGGTTTTAGATTCCAAAAACAAGTGAGTTTCGTCCATTTCCAAGTTCGGACCGACAAACCGAGTAAATACTGACCGAACGGACGGACATAAACCTCGTTTTTACAGACGGAACGTTGTTTTTCACCTTAGAACGACCCGAGTTAAGCTATTTAGTGGCTAGTCTTTAGGTGTATCGTTTCTATGCGAAACATGTGTGTTTCGTCCACTTATAAGTGGAACAAAATGGAGTACATACCAAGCGGAATGTCCGGACATAACTTCGTTCCCATGGTCCAAAATGTTCTATATTGGCCTTAAAACGTCGCGGCTTAGCCTGTCGATCTTGGGTTTTAGATTCCAAAACAAGTGAGTTTCGTCCATTTCCAAGTTCGGACCGAAAACCGAGTAAATACTGACCGAACGGACGGACATAACCTCGTTTTTACGGACGGAACGTTGTTTTTTTCACCTATAACGACCCGAGTTAAGCTATTTAGTGGCTGGTCTCTAGGTGTATCGTTTTCTATACGAAAACATGTGTGTTTCGTCCACTATAAAGTTCGGAACAAAATGGAGTACATACCAAGCCGAATGTTCGGACAAAACTCTCGTTCCCATGGTCCAAATGTTCTATATTGGCCTTAAAACGTCCCGGCTTTGCCTTGTCGATCTTGAGGTTTTAGATTCCAAAACAAGTGAGTTTCTTCCATTTCCAAGTTCGGACCGAAAACCGAGTAAATACTGACCGAACGGACGGACAAAAACCTCGTTTTTACGGACGGAACGTTGTTTTTTCACCTTAGAACGACCCGAGTTAAGTTATTTAGTGGCTAGTCTCTTAGGTGTATCGTTTTCTATGCGAAAACATGTGTGTTTCGTCCTTTAAGTTCGGAACAAAAATGGAGTAATACCAAGCCGAATGTCTGGACAAACTTCGTTCCCATGGTCCAATGTTCTCTATTGGCCTTAAAACTTCCCGGCTTAGCCTTGTCGATCTGAGGGTTTTAAATTCCAAAACAAGTGAGTTTCTTCCATTTCCAAGTTCGGACCGAAAACCGAGTAAATACTGACCGAACGGACGGATATAAACCTCGTTTTTACGGACGGAACGTTGTTTTTTCACCTTAGAACGACCCGAGTTAAGCTATTTAGTGGCTAGTCTTTAGGTGTATCGTTTTCTATGCGAAAACATGTGTTGTTTCGTCCACTTATAAGTTCGGAACAAAATGGAGTACATACCAAGCCGAATGTCCGGACAAAACTTCGTTCCCATGGTCCAAATGTTCTATCTATTGGCCTTAAAACGTCGCGGCTTAGCCTTGTCGATCTTGAGGTTGTAGATTCCAAAACAAGTGTTTCGTCCATTCCAAGTTCGGACCGAAAACCGAGTAAATAATGACCGAACGGACGGACATAAACCTCGTTTTACGGACGGAACGTTGGTTTTTCACCTTATAACGCCCGAGTTAAGCTATTAGTGGCTAGTCTCTTAGGTCCTACTAAAAAAAGAGTTTTTTTGCTACGGAAGATTTGGCCACGGCCATTTATGTGTTGCTAAATGTGGTGTTGCCACACCTTTCTTAGTTGTGGCGAAAAATTGTTTTTAAGCCACGACATAACTTCGTCCGTGGCCAAAAGTTATTTTTAGCTACAAGCGTAAATGTGCGCGGCTACAAGGACATGTTCTCGCCACGTTTAAGAGTGGGTTGTGGCTATAACTCCACTTCTAGGGTCGGTGGTATAGTTGCCGTGGCTTGAAGTGTTTTTTTAATTCTAAAAAATCCAATAATAATGTTTTTTTTTTCGTTTACAAAATTAAATCCTAATTATTTAGGTTTCCCCGTTTGCCCGCCCACGTTTTAGTGTCACCCGCTCTTTTAGCAAAAGATACTGAAAAAAAAAAATCAAAAACCTAAACTAATTAAACAAACTCTTTCTTTCTCTCTCTCGTCTCTAAGCTTCCCCCCGCCACCACCGTCACTGGAACTTCCCACACCGGCTTCACCTCCCAACGATTCTCTCTCTAATTTCAATTGAACAGGTAACTTAGATTTCTTATATTTTTTCTACTTTTTTTTTCTTTATTTATTTTGTTAGGGTTTTGTAACTAGCTAGTGATCAATACTCTGTGATTAAATTTCTACTGGTTTTTGATCTTGATCTGCAATTGATTCATGTATCAGATGCGATTTAGCTAATTTTTGTGTGAATTTAGTAATATAGGTTGAGCTAGCTCACAGATCGAGTTTGATTTGGTCTGTTATTACATCTTTCAATTAGTGTTTTGATAACCTGTTTTACACTTTTCTTGATTTGTTGTTAATTTTTTTGCTAAATTGTTTGAGAAATTTGGTGAAGTTTGGGGAAATAGGTTGCAGATCTTTTTTTCCCATTGAATCACAGACAAAATCTATGTCTGTTGATTTTGTTGTTGATGATGTCATGTTGGTTGATTCTTATTTCTTAAAATTTCCCTAATTAGAACTGTGTTCAACTATTACTTTATGTTCTCTTGAGTTTTTTTTTTATCTGTTTTGAACTCCAAATGTTTGTGCTCAGCAGTATAGGATATAACAGCCCCCCAAATCAACGTTAATGCTGTGTTGAGCAGCAAAACTGCAAGAGTGAGGTTTTTTATTGGGAAAACACCATCCGAAGGACAATTTTTTACACTTTGTTCCTTCCATAAGAAATTTAACTTGTAAGGGGCTAAGGGCCAAAGTAAGTCATTTGGACATGTGATCATCCATGGCTATTGTATCAGCATGGTACTGAGAGAGCTAAGGTTCAACTTACCCATTGTTTTATAGTGGACTGTGATGCTTAAGTGCTTAACAGCTTAAGAATATATTCAAGCAGCAGAAAATGTAACCCCTACAACTAATTTGCCTGATATGTACAATTATAAATGGAAAGTAGGCAGTAGATGTATTGACCTCTGTATCACCTTGTTGGAACCCAAATTTACCAGGTCCATCTGTAGTACCGGCAGCAAAACCTGCACCTAGTGCTGCAGGACATGTCTTCACTACAGTATTGATGTCTAACTGCACGTCAAGGTTTGTCAAATTCAGATAGACATGACGATAATCGATTTTCCCTGTGAGTTCTTCTTTAACAGATGAAAACAGGTCGATCGCTTTCTTGAACTGTCTCTCCCCTATGATCTGTGTGCTTAGTATCTCTTCTGGATACCTGCACATAAAAGTCAGTGTGTCATTTAGATGTGAGTAGTCAGTTGAAGTTAGTAGATCACATTGATGTTAAGTGATTCATTTAGATGTAAGAAGTCAAGGAACAGAGGACTGGTTGATTCTTTGGAAAGTTAAAGTTGATACCCTGGTCCACGACCCACGCAGAGTAGGGTATTTCCATTACAACTAGAATGGTTGAAATCGCATGGTTTTCCAGTATCAGTACAGAAAGCTCCAAGCACATTGGGGCTCACATCTCCTACATTAGATTGGCAGAATGCCCCCACAAACAATGAACCATCATTCTTTCTCACTTTGGAAGCTTTACTACTACTTTTTCCACAGGTTTTCCCACCACTAGCTTTGATTTTTCCTGCTATTTGGACCAATGTACTATCTGTGATCATCAAATGTTTTAGAATTTAGACGACATAAATCGGTATAATTGGATATATAGAAAATCAACATAATTTTACTATATATTACTAGATACTGTGTTGTTGATTATAGTTCCTGTTTTTGTTGTTGGGTTGGAAGATGTAAACCAGTCTTCAAAGAATCTAGCAGCAGCACCTTTGTTGTCTCCACTGATGAGTTTGTTGTTTTTGCTCATGGAAGTTCCATGTGTTGCAAACCAATTAAAAGCTCCTATACTCTTCCCAGTGTTGTCACTGGGAAGAGTATATCACTGATTTCTCCTTATACCCAGCTGTGTAAGCTACCATCACTTCACCGTTAGAATTTCTAATAAGACCTCCAAGTCCTCCTCTTAGCTGTTGTACTAATTTATTTATTCAAATTTATTTATTCAAATTTAAGGCATTACTATGTATGCTAATAGATTTTTTCCCTTTAATTTTCGTTGTTACCGTTATATTCCTCATCTTATATTTGCTTCCTTTTGCAGACAAAGGCTGGTAGCAGTTGCCACACACAAACTACATTCCAGAGGCTGCAATTGAGGTGTTTCGGTATGTTACCAACTTGTTTTAGTTCCATGTCTAATATTTTTGTTTGCCATATTTTATAGATACTAAATACCATAATATGTGCATGTCCTAACTAAATAAGGTTGTTTCCAACCCATTGAAGACTCATACCTAACACTATTTGGTCAAATCTATGTTTAAATTTTTTTAATATTTTATTTTACGAAACGACTCAAGATTTAATGGCTGCGATTTAGTATGATATATGAGTAGACATGATTTAAGGCTCCATTCTTCGTGAGTCTACATTTTAATATTTATGTCTCTGATAATTATAATTGACTTTTAGCTCTATGAGCTTGTTGTGTATTTTGGAGAGAGCGGGACAGAGAGGAGTTTGGTTTGTCTAGTTGTAGAGTTAATGCACAACCATGAATTAAACATGTAAAACATGTAAGAATAATTAACTTACAGTGGATATATAAGTTAATTATTTTTTTCACGCTTCACATGTTTCCAGCTTTGCATGATTGATTGGTTGCATTCTAGTACATAGTTGATTCTCTAGTTAGTTTTTGACTATTCATGGAATACATGTTTTAACTTTTCAGTATGCTTCATTTAATTTTGTGTACTAGACAGTAAGAGATGGATAAAGGTTGGATGCATCCAACTATATCAAGATGCAGTCGTGAGTATATACTAGGTTGCAAGGAGTTCTTGAAATTTGCATGGGAAAATCGGCCCAAAGAATTCGGTGATGAGATTTATTGTCCATGTGTTTGATGCATTAATAAAGTATTAAGGCCTATGAATATAGTGGAGAACCATATATTGGAGCGTGGTTTTTTACGAACTTATGTTAATTGGACTATGCATGGGGAAGTGGAAGTTGAAGAGATTAATTCTCACCACGCTGAATCCAATTATATGATGATATGCATACGATGTTGCATGATGCATTTAGAGTCCCACACACGCCAAATCATCTTGGTCCGAGTGAGCCTGGTCCAAGTGAACCCAATAAGGAAGCACAAAAATTTTACAAATTGTTGAAGGAATCTAATATACCACTAAACCCAGATTGCCCAAAAAATCCAAATTATCACATCTTGTGAGGTTGCTTCACATTAAGTGTCTTAGCCAATGGAGTAACAAATCATTTGACATGATGCTTGAAGAGTTGAGTGATAATATTCAAAAGACCTCAATATGCCGAAGAATTATTATGAAGCTAAAAAACAACTTCGTGACCTTGGTTTGGATTACATTAAGATCGATGCTTGTCCTAATGATTGCATGCTTATTGGAAGGATAGGAAGCGAGACGAGGAAAAGAACAAGTGTGATATATGTGGTACGTCAAGGTGGATTACATCGTCATCTGATTGTATCGATGAGGGAACAAGTTCATCAAGAAAACCAAAGAAAAAGCTGCAAAAGTTCTGCGATATTTTCCTTTAACACCGAGACTTCAAAGATTATATATGTGTTCAAAAACAGCGAAAGACATGAGATGGCATGATGTTGGTCGTACTAAGGATGGAGCTTTGAGGCATCCTGCTGACTCGGAGGTATGGAAATGCTTGGACAAAAAGTATCCATCATTTAGTTCAGAAATTCGAAATATTTGGCTAGGTTTGGCTAGTGATGGTTTCAATCCTTTTAGCAGTATGAGCACAACTCATAGCACATGGCCTGTTGTTCTTATTCCATACAATTTGCCGCCATGGATGTGTATGAAACAACCCTATTTTATGATGTCATTGCTTATTCCTGGTCCTAGTAGTCCTGGGAACAACATTGACGTGTACTTACGACCATTAGTTGAAGAGTTGAAGGAGTTGTGGGCTGAAGGTGTTGGGACTTATGATGCTCATTTGAAACAAAATTTTCAGATGCATGCAGCTTTACTGTGGACTATTAATGATTTTCCAGCCTTAGCTAATTTGTCCGGGTGGAGTACTAAAGGAAATCTAGCATGTCCCTCTTGCCATAAGGACACTTGTTCAAAAAGATTGGTAAACGGGTGGAAGTCTTGTTATATGGGAAGTCGTCGTTTCTTACCCTTCGATCATGCATACCGAAAGAATAAGAATGCTTTTGATAACCAAACCGAAATGGGGAAGCTCCAAAACCTCTAAGTGGAGATGATATACTTGAACAATTAAGTGGTTATAACCAAATTACATTTGGTAAGGCCGAGTTCGACCAATATGGAAGAAAGAGAAAGAACCCTGAATTGCCATATAATTGGAAGAAGATTAGTATTTTTTTTGAGCTCCCATATTGGAAAGATCTTCCATTACGACACAACTTGGATGTAATGCACATTGAAAAGAACAATGGTGAGAGTTGGCTTGGCACATTGTTGAATATAGAGGGTAAAACAAAAGACAATTTGAAGGCTCGACAAGATTTAGTGTTGATGGGCATACGAAAATCACTTCATCCGGTATCTAAGGGAGAAAACAAATATGAATTGCCTGCTGCCCGTTACACCATGTCTTTGGATGAGAAAAGGAAACTTTGCAACTTTTTCAAGAGTATAAAAGTTCCTGATAATTATTCATCGAATATATCACGTCGTGTTCTAGTTCAACAATGCAAAATACCTGGTCTTAAAAGTCATGATTGGCATGTTTTGATACAAGAACTACTTCCAGTTGCAGCACGTGGAATCTTATCTAAGGAAGTGACAATGGTCTTGGTTGAGTTATCAAATTTTTATAAGCAGTTGTGTTCAAAAGTATTGTGGGTTGAAGAATTGGAACGCTTAGAATATCAGATCGCTGTGACACTATGCAAAATGGAAATGATATTTCCACCATCATTTTTTGATGTTATGGTGCATTTGCCAATTCATTTAGCTGGTGAAGCCAAGCTTGCTGGACCAGTGTTTTATAGGTGGATGTATCCTATAGAAAGGTACTTGTTCACTCTAAAAAAGTATGTGCGCAATAAAAGTAGACCAGAGGGTTCCATTGCTGAAGCGTACCTTGCTGAAGAATGTTTGGCATTCTGCTCACGGTACTTAGATGATGGGGTGGAAACGAAGTTCAACCGACCAGGGAGAAATGATGATTGTGAAGATACAAAATAAGTGAGAAACTTCCTGTATTTGTAGGAAGTGGTCGTACTTTGGGGAAGGCAACGTTTCGAATATTAGCAGATGAAGAGTGGGAACAAGCTCGTTTGTATGTGTTGAGCAATTGTGATGAAGTAACACCATTTATTGAGTAAGAACTCTATCTCATAGTTTTCAGTTTTCCATGATAAGTTCAAAAAACATGTAGTCACTTTATAATTATAATTATGTAATTGTATAGGACCCACAAAGAAGAAATCAGAAAAGATCATGGGCGTCATACAACTACTAGGAACGTTGATCGGATTCACAATGACACTCATTCATTGCTTGGCTCCTATTCTCAGGAAACCTGGCAACCCAAGATAGACTGATGCAGCGACATGTTTTGAACTCTTCTCAATGTTGCTTTTGTGAAGGAAAAGAGAGAATTCGAAACATCTCTTCTTCACCTGTTCCTATACCTCAGCAATCTGGAACTCTGTTAAAAGTGAGGTGGGGTTGGATATAGGGGTTAATAATGTGAACTGGGAATGGCTCAAGTTGTTCCAAATCTGCGGTAGTAATGACATGTCTGCAGAGGTCTACAAGGTGTTTATTTGTGCAGTTATCTATTACATATGGCAGGAAAGAAACTACAGGAGGTTTAAAAACGAAAGTAGGCCATGGGGTGTCGTGAGAGACAAGATTAGAACAGAAGTGAAGAATTACCTACAAGCATTGTTGACAACAACAAAGGATACTCAAGATGCCAGAAGAGTGTTGCAGAGACTGGGTATTGCTACTCAGTACGTGAAGAAGAAACCAGTGTACTGCACTTGGTTTAAGCCTCCGGAAGGATTTGTTAAACTGAATTCAGATGGTGCAGTGACTGAAACCAGAAATGGATATGGAGGAGTTATTAGAGATAGTCAAGTAATGTGATCTTAGCATATGGAGGATCTGATAAAGAAAATCAGTCATTGTACAGGAACTAAAAGCTGTACTAGTGGGATTAAAAGGCTGCAGAATAGTTCAACAGAGAAAAGTGTTGGTTGCTGCAGATTCACTACAAGCCATATACATGCTGCAGGGAAAATTAGAGCCGCCGTGGTTTTGCCAGAACCTGGTGGGAGAGATCAAGCATCACCAGAGTAAATTGGATATAGTTTTGTATAAACATGTGTACAGAGAGAGCAACAGAGTAGCAGATTATCTGGCAGGGTTAGATTTTGTAGTAGGGGAAAGCTTTTTTATTTCTCCAATCTGTAGACATATGTGTCTGCTTGTAACAGAAGATGCACAGGGAAAAATCTTTTGAGGTACTAAACAGGTGAGGGTCTGCCTAACCCTATTATTTTGTCAAAAAAAAAAAAAGTTTGGCCAGTGGTTCGAAAGCCATGTAAGTTGTTTTTTTATTTGGCATAATAAGATTATAGCCATATATGTACAACTTACATATATACCTATGAATGTTTTCTTTTTTATCTAAACAGGTCCAAAAATTAAAAGAAATGGTGTGGTGGTTAGTTCACAACTGGAAATATTATCACTAGGTCCCAACAGATTTGCTTCTTGCTATAAAGGTTGCATTGTGAATGGATTTCGATTTCACACAAAAGATCGTGAGGCACAAAGGAAAACTCAAAATAGTGGAGTTTTTGTATCAGCAGAAACCCCAAGCTTTTCTAGTGCAAGAGATATGAATCCAATGACCGACAATGTCGGTTATTATGGTGTTCTCATGATATTGTAGAGCTGCGTTACACTGATGAGAATCGAGTTATCCTTTTCAAATGCGATTGGTGGGATGTTTTGAGTCGTTCAGGATTGAAAAAGGATGAATTTGGGTTCACTTCTGTGAATTTCACACGAACCATAGCTTCAAATGAACCTTTCATTCTTGCAGTTCAAGCACAACAAGTGTTTTATCTACAAGATAATTAAGATGAGAATTGGCGAGTTGTTCTGAAAACACAACCAAGGGACTTATATGACATGGGGTCAGAAGCTGAGGTGGTTGAGGAACACTTACCTTGCTCGCAACCTGATGTGGCTAACGCTGCTGATATCACACAAACCATAGAGAGTTGGACTAGGGATGAGATTAAGGAGCAGAAGTCACTGCAACCGAAAAGGAGAGAAATATTATTAGTGGTGGTGACAATGGTGACGACTTTATTGATGATAATGAATGCCTTGTTGATGATGATTGCAATGATGAAATGATTGCGATGAAGATTTTATGGATGAGATGATGTAGAGGATTTAGATTAAGTTTTTCATCTAGTATTGCTTTGTTTCAATTTTTTAATTTATAAGAGTTTAAACATGCTAATTTTCTGTGCTCGATTGTATCAATGAATGGTGGAAGGTTTTGGTTGTTTATAATCGTGTTTTTCTGGCCTTTCACTCAATTGTCAAATGCAGTCCTGAATGTTGATTGTTTTCAGCTTATGTATTTCAACCTTGTATTCATTGCATAGTAGATTGTAATCACTTGATTGCGCGTATTTTCAATTTTTTTTTAGCTTCATCGTGTTTTGGCACAGGCAATGGTAAGGCAAAGAAGGGTTCGAGCAAGTCCAAATGAGAACGGTAAGATGACCTTGAACTTTTAAATATCTCATTACGTATTGATTGCATTGTAACTTCATCTGTTGTTTTTAATTATTTCAAGTATTAACCATTGAAACAGGTTCATCCTCTAAACAAGAATGGGTTAGAGGTACTTCAACCTGGCGAAAGTATTTCAACAACCACCAGGTTCAAAGCTACAATTGATTTGGAATAGTAGTGGTACTAGTGGCCAACCTTGTGGACCCGATGGACATCCAAGTCTATATTCAGAGTCAATTGGAGTTTTGATGGCAACAAGTCGGCGGTTTGATTGGACAAAATCTTGGGATAAACAATTTGTGAATCTACCAAATGGGAATCAACCAAATGAGGATCAACCAAATGGGAATCAACCAAATGAGGACAACCAAAGGAATGGTTATGGCGACAGATTAAGGTAAATCTGTTATACACTCAAGTAGTTTTTTGAGATATTGTTGTTTTCTCAGTTTCTCTGTGTGGTTGAAAGTGTGTCAATGCCTTTACAAAGGAATGTTTTTAATTATTTAAGGTTGTTCATCATATCTCAAGTTTGTGTCCTAATTAAAGGAAATGCATGGTATCAAATGAGGAAGAAATTTGCTAATACACCTGGTTTTGTGAATTCTATTTTACTTCATTAGATTATATTTCAGGAATATTGGGACGTTGATGACATCAGGAAGAAATAACCATACTACACTTGGCTCTGAGCTGTTTAGGAATAAGAAAAGCAAATGGAAGAGAAATCATTATTCATGCTACGACACCTACGAAGATGTTGTGGCCAATAAACCTGAGCAGCTGTCACATCAAGAATGGGCTCTTCTAACAGAACATTGGGAAACTGAAGCACATCGAGTACAAATTAGTTGCATTTAATTGTATATTGAAGTGTTTTCCGAAAATATGTGTTTAACTATTTTATTGTGGAATGTATGCAGGCATTATCTCAACAAATAAGGGTAATCGTGCTGTACAAGTAGCAAAGCATACTAAGGGAGAATTAGCTTCCCACAACTAAGGGAGAAAATTGTAAGTATAATCAATCTTATCGATCTTTTTGTGGATGGATAGAATCGTGAGCAAGGTGCACCCCAACCTTTGGAGATTCTTTAAGAAAACCCATATAAGTCGAAAAACAAATGAGCCTCTTGATGAGTTATCAAGACAATACATTGTATGTAAGCTTCAATACAAGTTTGATACCTAATTTCAATATTATAGTACTTGATCATTATTTATTACTTTTTTTTTTTTTTTAATATAGGACAAAATGACGGAGTTAGCGGGTAGAGATGAGCATGGAGCTGAACAATCCATCAGTGATGACATATATTATCAAGTGATGCCTCCAGACCGACATGGACGTGTGCGACTAATGGGAAGAGGTGTGACTCCGACAAGTTTTTTGGGTCCCGAACATCTTCATCGAATCATAATGGTGCCCATCGTATTGAACAATTGGAGAATGAACTGGCTGAGATGAGAAGGATAGGACAAGAAAAGAAGATGAAGTGCAACATGAAATTGTCGAGATGAGAAGGCAAGCACAAGAAAGAGAAGATGAAATGCAACGTGAAATGTCGAGATGAGAAGGCAAGCACAAGAAAGAGAAGATAAAATGCAACGTGAAATTGTCGAGATGAGAAGGCAAGCACAAGATAAGGAAGAGCAGAGACAACAGGAGTTTGATCAAATGAAAAAGCTTTAAGGAAAAAACAACAGAAATCCAGAGAACTTTGATGAACATACCACGGGAATGGAAGAAAGATCTTACAAACACTGTTACAAAGAGCTCCCAATCTTAACAATGCAGGAAAAAGACTAGTAAGTACACTCCTAAACTTCCATTTATCTGAAATGTTTGAATACGTGCACTTTCTTGCTCTCATTATCTTCCCCCCTCTCATCATTTTGGTGATGGATAATCCAGTTTTTATGATGTGATCCTACTTTTTGGATCTGTGTACTGGTCATACTCATATTTGAATGGAAATAGTAGGCGACAATTACAGGAATAATTATATCTAGTATAAGGGGCTAACCTGTGTAATTTAGATGTGATCTTAGACATTTTTCATGCTAATTGGTGATTTATTTTGTTTGATTTTAGTTAGTTGAAAGTTGCATTAACAATGTTAAAAAAGATTTTCTTTGATTGCGTGAACATGTTTTTATTTGTCGATGGGTCACTTTATATCCTAGTGTTAAGAAAGATAGGAGCTTTGAATTTTGGTTGAACATAAACACTAGTATTTACTCAATAGTTGAGTTTTGTTTGAGTACAATATAGGTATTGGCTTTGAACTTTATTCATTCAATTCAGTTTCTTACACTATTCTTATTATTATTTTTCAGAGGATTGCTTAAAGATGAGAATTGTTGATGTGGGACTTGGAGGAGGAAGAGTATAGCGGATACCA
>JAJHQE010000191.1:0-30245 GCA_020826895.1 Aquilegia kansuensis
AAATCTCAGCAGACAGTTTTCCATGAAAGACTTAGGACCTCTTCATTATTTCTTAGGTTTAGAGGTTATTAAAGGACTAAAACACTCTCACTCTTTCCCAATCCAAATATATCTATGATCTCTTAGAGAAGCCTCCATGCTCTTAGCCAAGACTTGTTCATCTCCTTCTGCTACTACAACCAGATTAAACAATGAAAATGGGGAACTTCTACATGATGTTACTTCTATAGGTCTTTTGTTGGTTTCTTCTACCTTACATGGACCAGACCTGAAATATGTTTTGCTGTCAACCAAGTCTGTCAGTTTATGCATAGACCCAGGACCACTCATCTTACTGCAGTCAAAAGAATATTGAGGTATCTTAAAGGAACAATTTCATATGGTTTGACACTTCGTAAAGGTCCACCTTCTATTACATGTTTTTCTGATGCTGATTGGGCTAGTTGCCTTATGGACAGAAGGTCTATTACTGGCTATTGTATATTTTGGTTGTAATCTGATCTCATGGTTTCTAAGAAACAAACAACAGTTGCCAGGAGTTCAACAAAATCCGAATACAGAGCTCTTGCTCAATGTGCTGCAGAGTTTACTTGGCTATGTCATTTGCTGAGAGATCTTCACATTTCTTTTAAAGGGAATTGAAACCAGTCATATACTGTGGTAACATCAGCGCAATATCTCTTGCTTCTAATCCGGTCTTTCATGCTCGAACCAAGCATGTAGAAGTCGATTATCACTATATTAGAGAACTTGTAACTCAGCAGTTAGTTGATGTTTACTATTGTGCACTACTGATCAACTAGTTGATATCTTCACCAAAGGCTTGTCAACTTCAAGGTTTCATCTGCTCAGAGCCAAACTTCCTGTCAGTCCTACTGTCATCAGTTTGAGAGGAGGTATTGACACATCAACAGATAATACAGCTCAGCAGACAGTTGATAACTGTACTTAGTTAGAAGTGAGAAACTCAAATAGTGCTAATCTAACAGTTCAATATTCAAACAACTTAAACAATATGCAGAAAGTAAATCACACGCAGGAATTTTTAACGTGGTAAAACCCAAATTGGGAAACGTCCACGGTTGTCCTCACGACAACAAATAAATCCACTAGATGAAAGAGATGTACAAACCTATCAACTACCTGCAATCACTGCGAGTTGACACTACCGGTTATCTCTAACACCTTGACTTCACCAGAGCACCTTGATGTACGCACAAGACACTCGACTTCTTGATGAACACACAAGAAGACTCGAAGCCGAACTATGAAGCAAGCTTACACCAGAGTTCCTTGATGAACACACAAGGTACTCGACTTCTTGATGAACACACAAGAAGACTCGAAGCCGAAATCACAATACCACTCTTAGAATCACAAAGTTATGAATTGGGAAAAGGGAAAGAAAGGGAATTGAGTTCAATGGCCACAACACTTTGAATAAAAAACCTAACCAAAACTCCACAACTAGAAGAACAATGGACGGCCAAAGAACTATTCTCAAGTGGAAGAGAAACCCTATATAAAACTTAGGGTTGGAAACCAAGAGAAATGGACCAAAACGTGAAAAGCCCACATTGGACGTACGTACGTCGATATGACGTTCGTACGTCTCCATACGAAAACACGCTGCTGCCTACTTGGACGTACGGACGTCCTAAACAGGTACGTACGTCCAGACACGAAAACACGCTGCTGCCAACGAAGCGTACGTACGTCCTTAAGAGGTACGTACGTCCTGACCCAATTTTTATACTCGAGACACACGACGCGAAGGCATTGACACAGGACGACACGCGTACACCAAGGTTTTCTTAACAATGAACTCAAGGAAAATAACCACGGACACTTTGTCACAAATTGATGTCAAACCACTTAATGCCGGTTTCAATCTCCCCCTTTGACATTGATTTTGTGACAAAAACCTATGACTCTAATAGCACTTATAAAACGTGCTTACAATCCCAAACATGGCATTTATAAATCATGCCTACAAAATCACTCAAGGTAGAACACATACCGAGTCACCAATTCTTGATATCCAGCTTGAGTAAGACACTTTAACCATCAGAGACCGAACGGAAGCAACAAAATCAAAGAGCCAACGGAAGTTCCTCGAACAACTCCCCCATACTTCATGAGCTCCAAGGTTTAATACTCGAGCTTACCCAAAACTGTATATGCACTTTGTGACCAACATGACCCAAAACTGTACAATCTCTAAACATCAACACGTTCACTCCCCCATACGTGTAGCATACCTGAAACATGACCCAAGAAAATACACTAACAAAAGAAAGAGACGAATGTTAGTATTAGAGTCATAAATCTCCCCCTTTTTGTCACAAATGAAGCAAGGTAACAAAAGAAAGAGAAAAGAAAAAAAATACCAAACCATAACAAATAAGATTAAAGAAGAAAAGAAAGAGAACAATCATGTTAACAACAAAAAATATGCAACGGAAGCCATAACATAAACACTTGTTAACACGATGTCAATACAAAGAATTCTCCCCCTAAACAAAAGCTTCACCTAAATGCAATGCATATGAGAAAGATGCACCTAGAACAAACAACCCTAATAAGGATATTTGAAAACACACAAAGAACCAAGCATACAAGGGTAGAAGAGAATAAAGAGAAAACCATACCATAAATCTGGAATCCATGACACACAAAACTAAAAGACATGAGAGAGATCTAGGCATATAAATAAGAAGAAAGAGTACCAACACATACACAAGAAGGGAGATTAGATAAGAACCAAAACGAAATAAGAAGGAGATAGTGGAAAGACACTGAATACTTATATGGGTAACAGAGGGAAGAAAAGAAAACATAACATGAATCCCTGATAGAAACCAAGAGAAACCTATACATAGAAGAAAGAGTCAGAACACCACAATCGGAACAAATGATTCACTAGAATATCACTTTAATCAACCGACCATAACCACCTGAGATAGACTCCAGAGAAACAACTTCATAGTAGCAAGATATCTAGAGAAAAAGAACAGACAAACAAAAAGGAAGAAATACCATACCTGATGAATTGGGAAGGTACAATAAAGACCAAGAACCAAATAGTCAAACCTGTGAGAAATGTGCAAGAAAAGAATATGCGAGAAGAGAAAAGAAGAGAGAAGAACCAATAGTTAGTAGGAGATATGAAAGAGAATAGGGAAACCATGCATACTAGACATATCCAATAATATCCCATGACAAAACAACAGGAATATGAGTATCTGCAGGAAGAGATACGTAAAGTATAAGAAAATCCATTGAGACTCCATGGAAAATCCAATCTGTACATGTTCCTGAAAACAACTCATCCAACCACAAAAAGGAATTAGAGAATCTCAAACAAAGAGAAGAAAAAAAAATTATCCCAAACACAATGGAATAGAGACATAAAAGGAATAAACCTGTAAGCCCACCCCTAGTGAAACCCAAAAATTAGTTCAATATATGCCTAACAAGATAGGCAACCATCAAGCGCATAAAGAAAATGCTTTAACTGAAGAATGAGCAAGGATTATCGATGTCACCAAGGCACAAAACAACAATCCAACTTCAGAGCAAATTTCCTGCCAGAACACTAAGACTCCGATGACATGCCATACATTATCAGAAAGATTAGAGAGTCATTAGAAGAGAATTGCTAACAATAGATGACCAAACTGAGCATATGCATCCCAAAGTAGAACAGTGGTAGCCCAAAACCATTGCATGAGGATTATTGCAGAAAACTACCAAGAACATCGAATCAAACCTATTGTAGGAAAGAATAGGATCAACCAGGCACAAGAAGCAACAATAAGAGGAATAGGCAAGTCTCATAAGCATTTAATCAACCACCACTAGCCAACAAGGTAATTCAAGAATATTATTCCAACATAGAAAAGTATGATGAGAACCTATGAGAAAACATGTATCAATATAAATCATGACAAACGAATACACCAATAACATGATTTCATCACCAAAATATGCTTATGCATACCTTGTAGCCTTCTTAAAACAAATTGAGAACCATTACCTTGAGAAATCACATCAAACACATGTGATCCAATGACCAAAATAGAAAGCATGAGGTTTAAAAAACCAAATAATACTAACAATCTGACCTTAGTATGTCAATGAAACACCGTTTGAAAAAATTACCAAGGAATGGAACCAAAATAGAGTAAGCCATAAACACTTTCAGCAAGAACATCTGCCTGTAAAGTTACTGAGAGAAAAATAAAGTTGACGACACGCACATAGTCCATGAACCTGCTACAGTAGAAAAGAGCAGTCGAAGTGGTGGTAGCAACAACCAATGCCAGAACAACAAGCATACAAGATTCCGAAGGAATGGCGCCTCTACTCCTTTGAGCATGAAGAGGACGTGTGCCCGATGATTAAGCACCCTTGGAATCGGGGTGTTTCTTTGGTGGAAGTAGTCCGAGCGCGCTTAGGAGGCATGTCCTGCACACACACAACATATAAACCACACAAGTGAGTAAGACACCAACAAAACAACCAAGAAAACCTTAGGAAACCCATTCAGACATGTCACCAAACACTTGGTGAGTAATACAGGACATATAGGCAAAAACACTACATGAGCGTACCAAAATGATACTAAACATGTCCATGAAACTCCACAACCATTAATAATCACAAGAAGTTCCAAAAGCATCTAGACAACAAGTATATATCCAAGGTAGGAACCCAATATGATCATGGTAAACAAGCTCATAATCCAAAGCATAACCGACAAATATAATGAAGTATCAAGATAAAATAATAAAAAAAAAGAGAGAATAGAGAAAGGAAAGGAAGTGAAATAACACCCAAAACACTAAGCTTCCGATTACACACACAGTTTAAGAGCAAACAAAAAGTACTAAGATAAGAGGGAACGGAAAGAAAAAAGAAGAGAAGAACAGAGAGAAATAAGAGCTTCCTAAACAGTTAGAAGGGGATGAAAAACTTCTCTTGATTTGTGCTTATAGAGTATATGCATGATTTGAATGTAGTTGGAAGCAAGAATTTCAAACAGATGGGCTGGAGAAAAGAAATTGGGCCGAAACTGTTCAGAGGACGTACGTACGTTTTTAGAACGTTCGTACGTCGGGACCCAAAAACAAACCAACTGCCTCAACCCAGTTCGTACGTTCAATGAACGTTCGTACGTTGGAAAAGATCTGCCCTCCTCAACGTACGAACGTCATGAAGACGTACGTACTACCCTTTTTTTTTTTTTTTTTTTTTTTTTAACAATGAAGAGCCAAACCAAATGACAAACAACACAAACCATAATAAGAAGAGAAAAGGAAAAGAACCGATGTACCATAGAAGTGAAGAGGAATACATCATGAACTTCCAACAACGGTAGCCAATCCCAATCCGTACAAAAATAAGAGGCAATATATGGGGATAAACAAAAGATTGAACAAATAAGAGAATTGAAGTGCATCATAAACTAAACCTCGGTGTGTACATGCAATGCAATGCATAAAGAGAGAGAAAGTTCACCACTGGAACACACCCTTTGAAGACCTAGAATATAGAACCATCAACAAGAGACATACGATTAGCAAGTGAGCTTAGAAGAGACAAATTTCAATCCCCTTTGAAACCAACATATGAGTGGAAGACAAACGAATATAAATATGATCTTTCAAATAAAAACCAAGACATCCAAAAGGTAAAGGAATATAATCCTCGTATGTCTTACATAAAAATAATGAATCATCGCTTGGAATCTTATTTTGCGCATGTGATGTTTTAGTCCATCTTTCAATGTCTCCCGTGTGGGAGGGATTTTGCCTCCATCTTTTCAAATACACGGGTAGGGTGNTTAAAAACAAACTTAAAGTAGTGCAACATCATTGGTAACGTGCAACACAATAACTAACTCTTGAGTGCATCCGTCATTGCATGACCCTCACGGCCCCAACGGTATATATACCAAATGATTTCTCTCTCAAGAAGATTAAAAGGCTGGGGATTTGTTAATTGTTGATCATATACTACCCGCCTTCATACTAATAATCAAGATAACATAAGAAGCATGCACGTATATTTCCAACTAATCATTATTCTAGAAGTTCATCATGTTCAAAGGATGGAAAAAATATGCAAACAAACTCTCAAAGTGCCACCTAGCCGTGCAGTGTCATTAAGCAAGGGTATATGCATGAGACACAACTAGATAAATATTGGTCTAAAATCTAAATGAGAGCACAAGCGTATGCTAAGTTTAATAAAATAGTTATATTCATGAGCACTAAGCATACAAGTATAATTGAATGCAATAGACCAATCTAACCACATATACAAAGTATGTGTATCCCAAACACCCATAAACAAAGTAAACCACAAAACATTTTTTTTTTGTTTAAATAACTTTTATTTTTGAGTAGGATGATATTCAACCCAAAAAACAAAACATGCATAAACAGAAAGACAAAAATACCAAACAAATAGCCTATGTGATTAGAAAAATATGCAATTAAAATAACACAAGGCTAGAAACAAACTACATTCATCCCAAATATGGGACACCACCAGACCTTTGCAAGTCTAGAAAAACCTTCAACTTATCCTTTCTTACCCATACTTGTTTAACACTAGGCGGCACACCTTGGGAGTTGAAAATATATGAGATTTTCCCTTAACAAGCCTATTTTTCTTAAACCTATGAGAAGAAGCATTAAAAGTCCGAGGTCTAAAAAATGCACAAGAAGGAACATAAGAATCACATGATTATAACGATGAGGAACACGAGAGAGGATGTAACATGTTGATTAAAATCCCAACAAAAGATATTCAAATGACCAACTCTACCACAATAAGAACAATGAAAAACAACAGAATGTCTCAAAGAGGTTTTATAAGAAGATAAGACAAGTGGGTGAACATGTATGTCACCATTGTGTTTGTGACATTGTCCCTTAACAAAACCTGTACCTCCAGTATGAGAGCAAGATGTCTTACCAGCAAAAACAACCTTACCATTAGCCTTAGACTTAAACTTTATGCGAGAACATGCTGAAAAGTTATATATTAAGTCTATCTTTGTAGGAGGGGTAGGCAAAAGGGCATGCAATCTAGATTTACAGAAGTAGTCACACTAGATGGTCTAGTAGAACTAGCAAGGAGAGTCGAAATTTAGTTTATCCAAAACTGCAATTAGAGTTGAGTACGTTAAATCGTTCTTGTGTACCTCATACTCCACCAATAGAGATTTGTATTTCTCATCGACCTCCTGATTGGCCTTCTCTAAAGCTGCAATTCTACATAACAAGTCAAGTTTTTCTTTGTCAAATAATTGAGAAATAGAAATTGCATCATCTGCAGCAGAAAGAAATTGTTTTTCAAGAGTCTCAATTTTATCCTGCAAGTAAGATTAGCCTTTTCCAATTTTTTGATTTTGGAATCATAAACTTCCCCTTGAATCATATAGTCTTCTGCACAATATCTGAGTCGTTGTTCTAGAGAATCGACCTTACTCTGCGAAACACTATTATCTTCAAAAAAAATTATCAGAAATAGTAGATAAATTACAATTAGCTTTATTCATAATTGCACCAAAGGATCTACGCGTGAGCCATTACGCTCCATAACAAGCGCCCTGCTCCTGATACCAATTGAAAACCAATGTGCAATATTACTTAAACAAACAAGAATAAAGCATAAACAATTAAAGAACACACGATATTTTTAACGTGGTAAAACCCAATATAGAAACGTCCACGGTTGTCCTCGCGACAACAAATAAATCCACTATGAAAGAGATGTACAAACCTATCAACTACCTGCAATCACTGCGAGTTGACACTACTGGTTATCTCTAACACCTGACTTCACCAGAGTACCTTGATGTACGCACAAGACACTCGACTTCTTGATGAACACACAAGAAGACTCGAAGCCGAACTATGAAATAAGCTTACACCAAGTTCCTTGATGAACACAAGGATACTCGACTTCTTGATGAACATACAAGAAGACTCGAAGCTAAATCAATATGAAATAAGATTACACCAGAGTTCCTTGATGAACACACAAGGATACTCGACTTCTTGATGAACACAAAAGAAGACTCGAAGCTAAATCAATATAAACAATAATAGGAAGATGAATTGGGGAAGGATAAGATACAAGTACACAAAGATCAATTGAGGAAAAATGATCTTTGTGGAAGAGCCAACAAACAAACTAGGGTTCTATGGAGGCTAGGTTGGAACTCCTACCTTTCACATAACACCAACGACCTATTTATAACCTTGGGTTAAAGAAAGAAATATGGGCCGAAAACAAGAAATCCATACGACGACGTACGTACGCCCTAACTAGGTACGTACGTCCCTGAACCAAAAGAAGATATGTTGAACTTATCGTACGTACGTCCTAACTAGGTACGTACGTCCTAACACAAAGGAAAACTTTGTCCAACTCTACGTACGTACGTCCTGGAAGAAACAACAACCTGATATACCTTAGAAGGATGAGAAAGAAGACACGACCAATGCATATGAAGATGTGCATTTATATTGGCTTTATGAAGTCGCTTACCCTTGTTTGTTACAACAATCTGCCCTACATTTTTATGTGAATATTCCATATTCCATCTACCAAATGGAATATTCTATATACAGTTTGGACTTGATTTGTTTAAGGGAGGGGTTCCAGGGACTCAGGAAATGTTTGACTCAATTTTGACTCAATCCTATTTAGGGTACTTGTACATATTGGATTGGCATGATTTTTGGTAGATATGATCTCCTTACTATAAAGATCTACTACATAAAAAATCAGCTCATTTAAATATATTTTGACCCATCAAATGTAATATTAAATTCAACGCTAAAAATGAATGTTCCACAATACATTAACTTGTAATATGATTTTATAGGGTTAGAAAATTCGGATTATGATAAGTTTGGTGAAGATATCGTACATAATGAGAGATTCATCCTACCAAAAATCATGCCAATCCAACATGTAGAAGTACCTTAAATAAGATTGAGTCAAAATTGAGTCAAACATTTCTTGAGTCCCTGGAATGCATGGCTTTGAGGTTGCGCCTTATTTAAGTCTCTTCAAGTTGTGGTCCACTTAAGAATTAGGTGTCTAGACTCTAGACTGCCATCCTTTATATTAACGTCTATCTTGACAGCTATCTCTTCGGTTGGTTTTAATAAAATCTAATGGTTCAATATGATTAGTGTTATAAGCTAAAAAGCTAAGGGGATTTTTTACAAATTATCACAAGCAATTGCCCCCAATCCTCAAACCAACCAATAAACTTGAATTTATAGTTAATCAGGAATTAGGACCTGGGTTGATGTTAGAGATTCTTGATACTAATTACATGGATTTCATTAGATATTTGTAATGTACAAATTTAATTGGTAGTTCTATTATCAATAGAGGTGTATTTACAAATTACAATATGTATGTGAATTTAGATCTATTAGAGAAGAATGTTTTTAAGCCTTGAACAAAAATAACCCAATGAAGACAACAACAAATCCATCACCAATTCCATTCAAGAAGATGAACTTCATGTGAAACTTTGATTAGTTAAGAGAAAGAGAGAGTATTAGATCAGTGGTTCTGGCAAGATTGGAACTGGTTAGAGCATTCCCAATGTAGGGTGGATTTATCCACCTCCACATAGGCAGGCATGTGCGCCACTAGGATAAATCCACCTTGCTGACTCAAAGTGGGACCGTAAAAGTAGAGAGTTTCAAAGGGAAGGTGGACTCTTTGGGAGAGAAAGTGGATTTTTTAAGAAATTCGGACGGCATGTCACATGCCGTCCCAATTTTTTGCCTAAAAAATAAGTCCGAGAGTCCAACAAAATTAAAATACTTACTAAAAGTTAAAAAAAAAAAGGACAACATGTCACTTGCCGTCCATTTCTTTCCCACAAGGTGAATTTCAAGGTGGATTCTCTGTGGCTTCCCACCTTTGAAAATCCACCTTCAATTGGATTGTTATTTTCTGATTTAAGGTGGATTTATCCACCCCACCCCCAAAATCCATCTTGCATTCAGAATGCTCTTAGAATGAAGGAGAAGAGAAAAGTAAAATAACTAAGTTGCCCTTATAGTAAAAGCTCATAAAACTTGAATATATCCTGACCATTAGATCAACGACCGAAATAGGCTGTCAAGATGGAGGTTAGTTTAAGGATGGCAACTTAGACAACCCACTTAAGAATATTGTAAAAATACAAATTTGACCTTCATAAAATTAAAATTAAACTCAATTCTTTTCAATTAGGTTATCAACTAGCCATTTAGCCCAAGTTATGCATGGGCCGCCTCTTTTCATTCGAATTAAAGTGGGCAATTGAAATGTGTAGTATTACATGAGGTCATGTCGACTTTGGTTTGAATGAAAACAGTAGTTGACATGTTGAAGGAGGTAATGGGTTATCCTGAAGTGAGTGATTTCCTTGATTGAAAAGAAAGGCAAAGATTCCTTTGTGTGCTGCATTTAATGCGAAGAGGTTTTCGAGAAAACATAATGATTTTATTTATGGTAACTGTGTTGTAATGGGGTACGTGGCAATTTGAATTTTGATTTGAGAAAATGGGAGAAACTAAAAGGTTTGTGCGGTCAGATTTGGTTGGTGAGATCTGATCGTATATTTATGATTTGTTGAATGGTTGTGATCGAGTTATTGATTTATATAAAACCTAACATGCGGTTTGGGATAACCAAGGGGTTTTGCTGTCTTGGTTTTTAAGGGATTTTGGTCATTTGCTAAGGTATTCTTCTGCAACTGCTTTCTTTCCTTCTTCTTCTTTGTTGTTGTTACTGCTCTTATCCTTTTTGCTGTTGTTTTTCGCTTGAATTCTCTTGTTTGCGTTTGAAATCTTTACTTCCTTTTGATATCTGCAAATGTTCTTTAGTTTTTCTTTGGAGTTTGTCTCTTTTTTTTTTTTTTGTTGTTGGAAGTATTCCGCCATTGTTGAGTCTGTGAAGCTTTTTGTTCTTCATTTCTGCTTTCTTTCTCTTGTTTGTTGCTGTAATTTGGTTGTGCATTTCTTTGTGGGTAATTGCCGGGGTTTTGTTTAGAGAAAACTTGTAAAAAATGAGTGATGGGGAATCTGAAAGTATTAGTGAGAATGAAGAAGAAGTTGGGCTCGATGAGGGGGTCGAGCTTAGTGTGAGTAATTCCCGTAGACGAGTGGATGAAGAGGAAATAACCAATAGTAGGTCGCTTACAGTAGACCAAGCTCGAAGATCTTTTCCCGTGATTCGGGAGGAATTTAACATTAGGATCCCCGACCTCGAAATGTATAGAGTTAGTGATAGATTGTTCGACCTGTGTGGGGATTAGACGTCATGTTTGATTTGTCTTGTCCAGCTGAAAGGTGGGATGCGACTTCGCTTTAGTAAGTTCGTATGTGATATCCTAAATTATTACGACGTAGCCCCAATCATGATGTCCATCAGTTTTTGGACGTCGATGCTAATCTTTGAGGAGTTGAATACGCTACATAACTATGATATATGCAAGGCTGACGTTGTTGCTTCTTATAATTGTGTAACTGGTCGAAGTAGGGATTATGTTTGCTCGTTAAACCGAAAAAGGAGTTGTGGTAGAGCTAAACTTTTTAATCCCCCTACCTCGAATGATGGCTGGAAAAACTCACCTGTGTATAGAATTCAGGGTCAGTTTGTACAGCCCAGTGTTTTTCTAGCTCGATACGTTATTCCAAGCATAGGTATATATGGATATTGAGTTTCTTTGTTATGTGCTAGATCGAATTGCTTGTTAACTTGTTTGATTGATATTGCAGGTCAAACAAAAGAGTACAACGAGCCTATCGACGGTCGGCTTCATCCGAGCAACATCATTGAATTTGCTGAGAAGTCTTGGGCTGAGAAGAGAGAGCTTTTGCCACACTTAGCTCGTTTTTTCCGTGAACCTCGGGTAAAATTTGCGAAGGAGACTCAGCTGGAAGCTGGGACTTCGAGTGTTGCTCCACCTAAGAGAGGTAGAAAGAGAAAGGAGCTCGCAGTTGCAATTCCCGTTGTTGAACTAGCAGTTGCCCGTCCTGGTGATTTACCAGTTGAAGTCTTGGAAGCTTTACCTATGGCACCGAAGAAATCCCTTGAATTTCCTCTCACCGGTAATTCTGTAGCTTTGCCTAGCAAGATTCTGAATGCTCCCAAACTTAGTGATGTTTTTAGGTAGCATTCTCTCGAGCCTCAGCCTCTTATAAGAAAGAGGAAAGCCACTGCGAAGCCAACTGATGCAATTGTTGCTTCTAAGGCTAATAAGCCCAGCCAGGAGAAGAGGAAGGGGAAATCTCAAGTCTCTGCCCCGAAATCTGGCAAGTCAAAAGCTATCGAAGTCAGCGAAGATTTTGTTGCTGGTGAGGCTAACAGATTTGCCCCTGTCTTTCCCTACCGTGATGCTTATGTGAAGGCTGATGATTCGGCGTGGGATGGCAAAGATTAGTCTTTCTCTAATGGAGAATTTCTTTTTGTTTGAAGATGCCAAGAAGATTCAACCTCAGTCTCTTGAGGACGATTCGAGAGAGTTTGCCTTTTGCGCATATAAGGTAATTTTTGTTTATATGGTTGTGGTTATGTCGAATTATGTAATTGATTTTTGTTAGAAAGTATTAAGGTACTCTGTTTATTGTGATTTAGATGAATGTAATTCACAATAAGTGGGTTACAAAGCTCGAGAATGCTCGCAAGAAGGCTGAAAATTTGTAAAATGCCAATGTTGAGAACAAAGCACTGCGACCTGAGGTGCAAGATCTGAAGGGCAAGCTTGCTGAGTCGAAGAAGGAAAATCTTGACCTTGGTAAGGATATTGACAAGGCTCAGAGGTGTGTTTTAATGATGGAGGGTCGGCTTGCTGGAGTTAACGCGAGCTGGGAAGCTGATGCTGAGAAGTCAATTCAGTGTATTTCGCAGTGGCTGAAGATTTCTTATGCGTGGGAGGAGAGATGTTTGCGTCGCGAGGCTCATCTCGCCACTCTCGTTGAAAGCTATGATGGCACAGCTGATAGGGAGGCAATTAAAGTTGCTGCCCTTGAACGCTATGAACGCGACGTGAGTAATGAGGGGGAGAAAGCTGCTGAGGGCACATCTGTTCGCGCCGAGGTTAACAACGTTAGCATCCCCTCTCCTCCAGCTGAAGATGGTGTTGATGAGGCAATGGATGACCCTCCTGAAGAACAATCGTGATCGTTTTCCTTAATCCTTTTTTGTGAGCGACGTGAGGAACTCTTATGTTTCAGTTTGGAAGTTGTAAAACATTAGTGGGGAATTCCAACTTCGGTTGGCCCTGCGCTTTTTGGTATGTATTTCATATTTTTGATACATCTGAATGAATGAGTTGAAGCTCAATGTTTGAAGTTGTGTCTGTTTTGATTTTTGAATGTCGAAGGCACAAGCCGAGCTTTATTTTGATTGTGGTATGAATGGCATGTATGATGGCTTAAAGCATAAGAAAAATGATGTAGTTGAAATTTATCCTTTCATATTTGGATATTGGAGTGATTGAGCTCGCAAGGAATTTGAAGTAGTAATTGGATATATGTGCACACTTAGATGTATGAACAATTAGGGTAGGTAAAGCTTCAGGAATTTTGAGTTCCAGGGTCTAGGGACTTGTCTCCCTTCCGAATCTATAAATGTGTATGCTCCATTCCGAGGTCATCTTGACAATATAAGGACCTTCACAATTAGGGTTTAATTTTCCATCTCCTGATTTCCTTGTGTTGGAGAAGGACCCTGTCTGAGGACGAGGTCCCCCGTTTGAAATTTTCTTGATCTGACATTTGGTTGTAGCTTCGTTTGAGTATTCGTTGGTAGCGAGCTGTTGTAATTGCAGCCTGATTCTAGTGTCATTTTTGAGAACTTTCCTGATGAGCTTTTTTTCGGCAATATCGAATGCTCTATGGTTCGCAGATATAGTTAATTACTTGGCTAGCAACAAGTTTCCAAGTTATTGGAACAAGCAAGATAGATCCAAATTTCTTGCTAATGCCAAGGCATTATTTCTGGGATGACCCTTACCTTTTAAAGTACTGTCCTGACCAGATCATTCGTCGTTGCATTCCAAACTAGGAGCAACAAGAGGTCCTTAAGTTCTGCCATGAGCATGCTTGTGGTGGACACTTTAGTGGCCAAAAAGGCAGCTGCTAAAGTATTGCAGTGTGGTTTTTATTGGCCAACTCTTTTAAGGATGCTCACATGCATTGTACTGTTTGTACTCGTTGTCAACAACTAGGTAAAATCACTAGGCGACACATGTTGCCCTTACAGCCAATTCTTCCTATAGAAGTGTTTGATGTATGGGGTATTGATTTCATGGATCCATTTCCCTGGTTGTCATGGTTTTTGTACATCATAGTCGCGTAGATATGTTTCTAAAGGGATCGACGCCATTCCCACAAGCACAACGACCAAGAAACTGTAGTAAATTTTCGAAAGAGTATTATTTGCCCGATTTGGCTGTTCCTGTGTGATCATTAGTGATGGGGGGAGCCATTCTGCAATAAAGTTTTTCAAAACTTGTCCAATAAGTACGGAGTAATTCACAAAGTGGCCCTTGCGTACGATCCGCAAACCAATGGCCAAGTCGAGGTTTCCCAATAGAGAGATTAAAACATTTTCCAAAAAAAAATTGACCCTGAAAAGTTGATTGGTCTCGTAGAGTCAGTGATGCATTATGGGCCTATCGTACTGCTTTTAAAACTCCCATAGGCATTTCTCCTTTACGTCTTGTATTTGAAAAACCCTGTCACCTACCTATAGAGCTTGAGCACCGAGCCTTCTGGACAATGACAAAGCTAAATTTTAATCTCGACCAGGCAGGTAAGAGGACAAAACTCCATCTTTCTGAGCTTGAGGAACTTCGGAATGAAGCTTATGATCTTTCCAAGTCCTATAAAGCTAATATGAAAAAACTAAATGATCGTCAGATCTTACGTAGAGATTTTCAAATTGGGGACAAAGTTTTACTGTATAACTCTCGTCTACATTTATTCCTGGTAAACTACAGTCTTGTTGGTTGGGTCCCTTTCTTCTGTCTGCAGTAACTCCTTATGGTGTTATTACTTGTATAAACCCTGCAGACAACTCTGAATTTCAAGTCAGTGGTCAACGTCTTAAGGATTTTCATGAATTAAGGTCCCCTGAAGTTGAGGAAACTCTTTTAGAGGACCCTACTTATTAGACTGACCTTTGACCTGCTGGTATCCGGACCCTCTCTTACTCTATTCTGTTGTCTCTTTTGAGAGGTGTGGTTGAAAGTGTCGGGGCCTTAGTCCACGAACTCTTACTGGCTGAGTATAATTGATCAGTGCACGTTTTTCTATTGAGCGTCATCACCAAACAGACCTGTTTCCCACTCTATTGGGGGTGGGGAAGTCTTTCTATCTTCTTTTGAGTCTCGAATATCTGACCTGAAAGACTCTTTCTTGTATCTTAGACATCAGGATCTCGCGCATTCCAATCAAACGTTTGTATCTCTCCTGTATTTTTGTTTAGAGTAGCGTTTATCTAGGGAGTGAGTTCTGGTTGTCCGCCTCTCTGGCTGAAGACGTAAACTGGTGCTCCTGGGAGGGCAACCCTATGTATCTCTAACCCCGATCGTGCGTTTTGCCTCCTATTTGTGTGTAGGTTAGTGGTTTTTTTGCTGATAAATATTCTTTTGAATCTCTGTGCTAGTTCTGTTTGGGGGTGGGTGGCCCACCACTCTCTGTTGCGGTTGTTTGGTTAAATAATTATTACGGTCATAAATTTGAATTTACTTTAATTTTTGCAATTTTAATAATTATTGCTTGATTTTTGGGATTTTATTTGACATCTTAATGGTACTTATATTCGCGTGAATATATTTATACATTATCACGTTATTTTCAAATTAAAATTGAATTATTTCATGCCTTTATGCTTTCTAGGGGTAAAACCGTTATTTCCACTAATTCTAGTAGTGGGGGAAGCGTCTAGGGGAGGTAACTTCTCTATATATACTCCCGGGTGTCTTTAGAAAAGTCACAAGTGACTTTCAATTCAAAGTCAAACCAAGTCAACATGGATCAAACCTTAGTCAGCAGAGCAATCACCCTCTCTAGAACTCGACTCGAGTTCAGTTTAGTACAACCAGAACTCGAGTCGAGATTCCAACCAGATCTGGTTTCTCTCTCTTTGAAACTCCCTCATCTGTGGTCCGTTTTCATTGATTTTTGTGAGCATTTGTTCCTCTCTTCATCCTCTTCATTTCTATACCAAAATCCCCAAAAACCATGCTTCCTAGAGTTAGATCTAGAGTTGTAGTTCGTGAGCGCGATTATTTTCGTCTCTTTGACGATAATCGCTTTGGGAGTGGGTTTGTGGAGAGAATCTTCGCCCGAGGTCAGGATGTTCTCGTTGGCTCTGATTACGAGCCATTTGACCCTCAAATGGTTCGTCGATTTTATAAGTCAATGGAGTTGACCGATGACGGTGTTTTCATCAATTGGGATCCTGCCCAACGTTTCCTGCTCACGCCAGAGACTGTCTCCGTAGTCACGACGCTCGAGCTTAATGAGGCCCCTCTTCAACAGGAGGCTGCACTAGTGACCCCGGACATCATCGAGGTTGTTCTTGTCGATGACCGGGTGGTTCACCGGTATAGCAGCCATATTTCGATCGGTTGGCTCCGAGTCAACCAGGGCTTGGTGGCTCACTGGCTGACCACCAAAGTCCTTGGGACGACGAGGACGAGCGAACTATTTTCGGAGGATATTCACATCCTGCGACTTCTTCAAGAGGACCTCCACGGCTACTATATGGTCTGCCGCCTGTTTGCTACTATCACCGACGCTCGAGCTACTTCTGCACCTCTTCCCAGCTTGGTGATGGGTATTCTACGCTACTGGGAAGTGCCCCTTCCTTCTGCTCTGTCTCTGGAGTCGGTCGTCTGGCTCAAGTTCTCCGACCCTAGACTGTCTGTCTGTCGACAGTCATACCAATGACTGTTCCAGCTTCTCTGGAGGGGTATGGGAGAGATCATGGATGCCGTTGACGAAGGCCAGGCACAGCCTTGCCGACGACGTGGTTGAGAGATTTGAGTTATTAGCCATTGTATTTTTATTATTTTTGTATTTTGTTTCTTTTTAATCTTTGCACTGTTCCCTATTCCATCGCTACCCTAACCGGGCTAAAGCCAAAGGTATTATAATCCGATCTGTAATAATATGTTCGCGTAAGCACCCAGATCTTTTCCCAATCCAAGGACCTCAGACCATACCAACATACAACTGGGATCCCACATACAAAATGCATCTCCTAGGGATTCAGGGAAAAAGTATAAGTTGACTCAGTTTGTTTACTTCCATAATTTGGCACATGCAAGTTACCCGTCTGAGTTCTGATCAATTTTTTATGTATTTTTTATGTTTGGTTTTTCTATTTGAGCTGGAGTTGAGGCAGACCCCCAGCTATCTGTAATAACAATGTTTTGGGCCCAAGGACAAAATTTGTAGTTTCATTGGGCCTAAGGACAATGCAAACATTTAGTTAGGTTTTAGGGCATTATTGTGCAATGACGAAGATATCCCTGACTATAATTAAACTAAAACTCTACCAGATCTCTATATGCGATGATTCCATCTCTCTCCAATATCACACACACACACTCTCTCTCTCAATTCTTTCTAATCGCTCTCTTTCTCTCTTTCCTAAGTGAGATACAGTACACACACTTGTTTCCGCTATTCTTCTCCTTCTTTTTTCAATTTTTGAAAAACAACGAAAACAAAATCTTAGATCTAATTAATAGTAGAAGCGGAATCAAAACTGTTGCATTGATTAAAATAACAACTAAAAGAGATGTTTTATTTTTTATTTTGCAATGAACCAAAAGAGATGTTATTATTGAAGAAAAAAGATAATGATGGTAGTAATAAAGACAAAGTCTCATATTTTTCATCTGAAAATAAATCATATTCAATGCAAAATGAATACATTTGTACCATCAGGAGGTTGAAGGCGGTCTAATCAAGAAATTTTACACGTATCTACAATAACTACATATGGATAGTGATATCTCTTGCGCAACAAAGTTTTTTGATTAATATATCTATCAGTAAATCTGTTTTTGATTAACACATTAATCAGTAGATTAATATATAAATTTGTAAATTACTTTATGAATCTACTGAATCGATTTGTGTTGGGATATCAAGTATTTTTTTGGTAGTTGATTAGCAGTTAATCAATTCATGAATCTATTAATTTACATGTTAAACACTTTTAAATTGTATTACAAAATACATTATCCAAGGTTTACAATTTTTGCTTAACATGATAATTAAGAAGGTTGATCAGAATGTTGAGCAAGTGTTCTGTTTGTTATTGGGTTGGCAACCAAGTTCTACAACAGTTTAGTTGATTAGTATAATCAACTTAGAAATTTACATTTTATTTTTTGTTTAGGTTATTTTATACTAATCAACTCAACAATAACTGATATATTAGTACATTAATCATCTTAGAAATTTATTTTTTCCTTTTTGTTTATTTGATTAGTATTTAATCAACTAAGAAATTTAATTTTTCCTTTTTGTTTAGTTAATTAGTATTTAATAGACTCAACAATAATAGATTAGTACATTAATCAACTAAGAAATTTATATTTTCTTTTTTGTTTATTAATCAACTACAAAAATAGTTGATAAACTAAAGTTGATTAATAACTTAATTAACTCAAACAAATAATTGATTAGTATATTAATCAACTAAAACGCTAGTTGATTAGTACATTAATCAACTAAACTTTTTATTTTTTTTTTCTATTTGGTTGATTAGTATATTAATCAACTAGTAAAGTTGATTAGTAGATTAATCAATTAAAACGGTAGCTAGTTAATACATTAATCAACTAAAAAATTTAGTTTTTTCTTTTTGTTTAGTTAATTACTATTTTAATAGACTCAACAATAATAGATTAGTACATAATCACCTAAATAATTTACATTAAATTAGAAATTTTATTAATCACCAAAATCAAGTAATACAAGCCTGATCAACAAGCACTAAACAACCTGATCAGGTGCATAAAGACCCCTATATAAATGTACCTACCTAACAGAAAAGAAACCAAACTCTGCAACACTTCAGACCATGTTATCTGAATCTATACACTCCATATGTATTTGTTAAGAAATAAAAGCCCAAAACAAAACCCACTTTTCAACTAAAATTCAAACAACAAAAAAATAAACAAGAGCTTCAAGTGGCGATGGACGGTGATGATGAAGGAGGGAGAGAGAGAAAACCAGGTGGCGGTGGATGGTGGTGCTGTGGTGATGGACGGAGAGAGAACCAGTTGATGGCGATGGCGGTGTGGTGTTGTTGTGGCAACAACAAGTAGCTAGGTTTATAGAAGAGTGATTGATTCGATCTGTAAATTCTCTCTCAAACCAGCTAGAATTTGTGTTTGATTAACTGATAATATGTGTTTGAAGCACATGAAATTGAAGGAAATTTGATGGTTTAAGGTCTGCACAATAGAGTTATATATGTTAGTTGATCATGTATGAGCAGAACAATTTTCCTCATCGTCTTCAATATTTTTTCAACAGATGTACTCCTTCATTAAAAAAAAAATTAAAAAAAATCATCTATTGTTCAATGATTCTTTGATTATTGAATTGAATCTTTCTTCTTCCTTTTTTTATATCTCAACAACCAGAATAATCGACATCCAAACTTGCTTTAAAAATCACTACTACTATTTTCCCCAATCAAAAACACGATTCTTACTTTGAAACCGAAAATTCGATTTCAAACACAAACCTTTACTATCACAACTGAAAAAACCCCAACATTTTTCTTAAAAACTCTTAACACAATTCCATCATAAGTATCAAAACTCAGACATAAACCATACCATGTTTTCTGTATTCTTTGTGCAGAAACCCCTAGAATCAATCAGAACATGTGAAATTCAAGCTCAAATCTTCAAGAACAATAAATCCAAAGATCTTATAGTCTTACGATCGAAAAAAAAAATTATCTAGAGGGATTGAAAATTGGATTAAAATTCGAAACAAAAGGTTTTCTTTTCTCTTGCTTCAGAGAAATGAGAGAGAGAGAATTTGATTTTCTTCGACTAACTGAGATAAGAAAAACTCCCGAATCCTACGAAGAAGATGAGGATACTTTTGGTATTATAAAATTTATCAAGCCAATAACACGTGGTTTTTATCCTGAAAACATACATCTATATTATAAGGGATATATTTTGGTTTTAGTCACTACATGTATACACTAATTAGGGAAATAGCACTTAAGTTTGATTAATTAGGTTTTGATCACAAACCAGTAGCTGAACCAAATAATATTATAAAATAGCTAAAATACCCCCACTTGAATTACACGTGACAAGCACGAGGGTTGGCAGTAGCTAGTTGTCCAAATAATAACATGTGTTTTTTCTTTTATTTTTTTGTGATTTATTTTAGCTTTTAAATTATCCTGTACAACATGTGACTTTTACAAGGCTATTTCAGCCATTTTAAAAAACAAAATCCGGTTAAACCCGGTTTTTTTATAATCGGATTAAACCAAGTGATCAAAACCTAATTAATCGAACTTAAGTGTTATTTCCCTAATTAATATATACATACAGTGACTAAAACCTAAATACCCCATATTATAACCTACATTTATAAAACTTGGTAAAAAGACAAACAAGGGTCAAGATTTGCACAGGAGATTATAGAGATTGGGTTTTAATGAGATTGCAAATAAATGGTCATGATTAAACTTATTGATATATTGTTAAGATTTGGAGAGGTTTATAGAGATTGGGTTTATCCACATTAAACAAGTTATTTAACGACCCATGCAATGCACGGGTGTTATTTTATATGTGAGTTTTACATTTTGTAATTTGAGATTTTGATTGGGTCAGCCAATTCATTTTTGCCCATAGTATAAATAGTCTTTCACAAACATGTACAAAGTTTTATCAGAATATGATTACTTGAACTTTCAGTGCCATTCTGAATAATAAATGAACCATCAGATTCACTAAACAATCTTTTAAGCTCTTTGAAAGCAGCCTTGGAAATTTCTGACTATAGCTATGAATCTAATAAACAATGAAGCACAAAGGTCAGCCATTCATTTTTGCCCATAGTATAAATAGTCTTTCACAACCTGTACAAAGTTTTATCAGAATAGATTACTTGAACTTTCAGTGCCACAGGTTGGTTGGGTCTGCATGCAAAAACGTTCTTATAGGACAAAGAATTAATGAAAAGGGTTGGTTGATAAATTTTTGCACGCCAGACATATTTCCATTCTTATGTTGTGCAATGTCTGCAAGGCTTATCATTAATATTCAAACTGGTATTCTGGAAAAAAAAAATTCATCAGAAAATAAACAATTTTTGTCACCGTGTTTGGTGATCTGTGGTTTAGGCATGTTTGGTTACACTTAAATTTGTATGTTGGGCCTGGATACATTCCTGAATTAATCTATTGCATCTTACCAACCTATTTTATCCCCAACAACACATAATTCTTGCCTAAGGTTAATTGTGCATGATAACACTTTTATTGAACTCATTTTTGGGCAAATATGTGTACATTTAATAAGCAAGAATTTCACTTGGACATTGTATCTGATTAAAGGCCATCATTGGTTGTTCATCTTAACTGCACAATTAGTAGTTTCAATTTCTGAATTTTATTTTGTAAGCGACTTAAATCTATCAAGCTATCATGTAGTCTTTTATACTACTATCAAACCTCAGAAACTTTCGACTTCCAGTCTTTGACATGACCCTCCATCCTTCAAGTTCTCTCTCTTTATATATATAGAGAATTGCAAACTTTTGAATTTGGATGCACGAAAATTATTCTCTAATAGGAACCAGTAGTCAATTACAAAAGTATTTATTTTATCCTTTGGGAAGCGAGCATCAAAGGAACTAGCTAACTGAGATTGATTTTGAATTTAGTGTCTACAAAATTTACTTTGCTGTTTATATAATAATGAAAGAACGCCTCCATTTTACTATCACTTTACTATAAGTCCCAGAATTACCGGCCATTTGGCTTGATTACTATCATTTTGTTCCTTAATTAAACATTATATTTCAGTGTATGTAGCATGGGTGGGGTGGTACTGACGTACTGTCAAAGAAATCCAAGGAATTGTGGCATTGTTCTGAAAGTTCATAGAATCAGAAAATATACCGGTTTAAGGGATGCATACTAAAATTATGACAGAATGATGGTCCTTCAAGATGATTGGGTGGTAAAAGTATATTCTATTGATAGATCTGATATAAAAATAATATTGTAGAGCAAATTATGTTGTAGGGAAGAACAAATGATTATTGGACGGGCAGGGTGTAAACAGTTTACTGAAGTTGGTTTACGGTTGTTATTCTCCTTTGTATTTTTGCAGTCATTGGGTCATACCTGAGCGGGCGTCAGTGTTGCTAACCAAGAACTGCATCATGTTTTGATGAGATTAATTTATACATACTATCAGTGTAAAGTTGAGACTGATGACAATTGTAGATAGGTGCTTCTGAGTTTGTTGATATATGATTATGCTCCTTAATATAAATGACAGTAAACATCTTTAGCACAAATTTGTAACAGTAAAGTTAAATCCGTGGTTCATGGGTTTATGCTACAATGGTATTATGATGATTCAGAACAAGCCTAAAAGCAGACAAAGTAGCAGTCTAAGACTGTTGTGTTGAATGCATACATGTACAACAATAGTAAAGCAAGAGAAGAGAAACTTAACCGAGCACCAAAGCAAGTAGGTACTAAATATTTTGCATGTAGTGGAAATTATGATGGAGATTTGGAATAACAAAAACATGACATTAAAACCTTGAATTCAACTTCGCCAGAATGACGAATACCAATTTTAATTTGTTGTGCAATGTGAAGATACTTTATGGGAAAATCATCATTTTAGTTACGCTTCTAGCCATGGTTTAGGAAATTACAGAAGGGGGGACTGAAAAATATACAAGGAATCCAACAGGGTGGCTGACACCTTGCAAAGAATGATATCCATGAACCTCTTCTTATTCGAACTTTCAGATCATTAAACCACGATATGAGGACTATTCTATCGTACAATGGGATGAGGGTTGCTTGACCAAGTTGATCAACCTTCATATATGGAATATGACATGAGGACTATTCTATCAAACAGTTGTACAAGCCATACTGGATGCATATTTTTCAGATTTTCCAAAGAAAATAACACCTACACATTCCTTCATTAATTATGGCTTAGGAAATGACCTTAAAAATACATCCAGAAAATGAATGACTATGCAAACATCACAATAAGACGTTGCAAATGGTGTAAAGGTAGGTTCATCATCAAAGAAGGTGAAAAACACAATTCTAAAACTCTTGAAATTACATGATATTAAGTGCCAGTAATACAGTAAACCCCTCACCTTGTCACATAAACACCATGCCATTCCTCGGGGAGGAATTCAAGAGTACGGACAGTTAGTGAGCTAACCCGATGCGTGTGTCTGAACATATATCCTATGCTATGGTTTAGGGCCAAATGCTCAACTCAGGGATTTTCTTAACAAAAAATGAAGTCCAAAAATGGTCTAACAACTATTTCAAGAAAGAATAGAATATGTGAAACTAATAGAAAAGATTCGTGCAGCTGCAACTGAAAATATCAATTCAGAAGACATAAATCCTGAAGATGATCTATGGAAATTTAGTATTCTTTATTTTATCTTTGTTAAATTTATTTCTATTTACAACAAATGAAAGTCTATAAGATTTATTTTTCAGTAAGAAAAAAGTTTATTATCTTTATGATTTACATATAGAGGACTTTGCAAATATTAGAGCAATCAATTTTTGGCATTTATTATCATTGAGTTACTCAATACAACTATAAAAATAAATTCAAATTAACTATTTTAATCAATTTAACTATCAATTGTCTATTTTAATCCTTTAGATTTTAGATATGTGTCCAGATATAAAATTAGTAGTTTAGATATAATTAAAAATAAGATACCTAGTATTTTGATATAATTGGAGTCCAATTAATATGAACCATAAACCCGTGTCCTTACGCAAACCAAACTTAGAGCATTCCCAATGGTAGGTTTAGCACACTTTTAGTAAACTTTTAGTGAAAACACTTGCTAATGGTAGCTTTTAACACACTTTTCAAGCAAAACACTTTTAACTCCTTGGAAATTTGTCAAGAAGTTAAAAGTGCCACGTAGGAATTCGAACCGCACTATTTATGTGGTATGAATCCATCCCCAGAATTAGTGTGGTATGGACTCATCTACAGGAAGATCCATCCGCCACAATTAGTGTGGTATCACTACCAAAAAACAGGATATTTGCAACTGCACCCGGTTTTTTTTGCCATAGCCCATAGCAGTGGCTAATTTGGGTTGCCATGGACCGTGGGTAAATTTAGTTGGGCCGTGGCAACAAACTAATAGTTTTTTTTTTCACTTTTTTCATTTTTTTTTTCGATTTTTCTTTTCTTTAGCCGTAGGTAAAAAAAAATCCCCTCTCTCGATTTGATCTCAAACAGAGAGAGACGAAGATCTCGATTGGATTTGTCATCGATCATCTTTCGATCTTTTCGATCAAATCTTCCTTCATCAACGCTACTCCGATTCATATGTTCTTCGAATCTCAAGGCTACTCGGTTTCAATCTCTTTCAAGAATCTCTTCTTCAAGTAACAAAGAAGAGAAGAAGAAATCGGAGTTTTCAGCTTCGCAATTCTTTCAATCGCTATAAAGAAATCTAATCGCTTAGGTATTCAATTAATTTGATTATCTATGTTTTCATTTCAATTTCAATTTGATAATCACTATTGATGTTTATTGCTATTGATGTAAATACCTGTTGATTGAATTTCATTGATTGTAGTTGTTGAGGTTAATAATTTATGTGACTTGTTTGTAATTATTATCATTCATACTTATACGCTTGTGTAATGAGTGAAAGCTTTTGGTGTTTGAGAAGTTTGGAGTAGAATTGGGGTTTAAGGGATTGAAGAAAAGTCATGTTTTCGGTATTGCAGATAAAGTGTTGTTGAAATGTCAGAATAGTCATTATGACAGAGTTCTATAATACATGAGTTTTTTTTACTCTAATATGTCTATAGAATTATTTCCCAGGGTCAGGATTATATAATACCAGTGAATGGACTATAAACAAAAATGTGTGGTGGGGGGCGGGGAGGGGGTAGGAATTGCAATCTTGTCGATTCGATGTGTCCGTACAAGGCATTGATGAATATAAATGTCTTATTCACGGTATAGTTTGTTAATTTGCTGATATTCAGATCATTGATGAATATTCTGATATTGTTCCTTCTAAATGTTTCATGTATGACTCTAGGCTAATGAGGTCAAAGTTCGTTTGAATTTCTTGTTGATATCTTCATTTGCAATAGCTGGTCTATGGGTTTTTAGACGAGGCACCTCATCTCGGTCATATGTTATTAATCGAAACGAACTAGCTCTCGATCTCTCAATTTCCAATCTCTTCTTATCATTCTCTTCTTTAAAAGAAATTGGAGTTTTTAGTTCGTTTCGCACTTTCTCTCCTTAAGGTATTTCGAATTGAACGATTGTTTATGATTTTCAATTGATTTTCACCTTTATTCTTCTCTCAATTGTTTATGACTGTTTATAACTTAGGGTTCTAATCAAAGGTTTTATCAATCTCTATTGTTTATGTAATTTTTGTTGATCGAATTTCACTGATTGCAGTTTATTGACTTATAAATGTGATTGAGATTGTTAGGTTTAATGGTCATTATACATGTTTGATATGGTTAGGTTCAATGATATGGTTAGGTTTCAATTGTACATTTGTCTTCATCAAAACTGCTATATATCACCATCATCACAAGGAGAGTAGTAGTATTGCGCATGTCTGCCTTACTTAGCTGATGATTGAGATTAGTTTCTAGAAATCAGTATACTTAGAAATAAATAATTCTTATGTAGAATCTAGCCTATTGACGACAAACTAGAAATTTTCTAAATTAAATTGCTTGTTATATTTATGTCGTTTATATGCATGTATGACTATTTCTTATTGTTTTTGTGAAATTCATCGTTTATTGGTAGAGAATTTTGTTTGATTGAATATTGGTCTTACGTGGTAAAAGCTACAAATTTACCTCATATTAAAGTTTACACTATTTATATTTATGTAGATTCATCATGGAAAGGCTTAATTCTATTGACAAAAGTTGGATACCATTAGATGTCAATGACTCGCGTTTTATTGGAGGTCTTGAATTGTTTATTGACTTTGCTGTAAAACATTGTCGTAGCAAGCTTTACATTCCATGTCCATGCTCAATGTGTAGAAATGGAGGAAAGGGTAAATCACATGAAGATGTGAGGTATCATTGTTACAAAAATGGATTTTGTAAAGACTATGTACAATGGATACATCACGGTGAAGAACCACAACTTGTTGAAGAGACAACTGGAAGCTTTATTGAACCTGAGATGCACATGAATGATGCATGGAACACTGTGATTGAAGAAGTCGGTTTAGATCATAGCTTGGATGCAATCTTTGATGAAGATTTTGGAGTTAGTAGCGTAGATGAACAAGCTACTGCTGATATTGAACCAACAGATTTTAGTGAGAATTTGAATGAAGCCATGAGTGCGTTATACCCAAACTGTGACAATTTCACGGTTTTAAGATTTGTGTTAAAAATGTTTAACTTAAAAGTTAGACATGGGTTGTCTGACATAGGTTTTACGGAGTTTCTTCAATTATTCAAAATAGTGTTACCACGTGATAATAAAACTCCAGAGAATACATACAGGGCAGAGAAGTTAGTGAAAGAATTGGGATTGACATATGAGAAGATTGATGCGTGTCCAAATGGTTGCACCTTGTATTATAAAGAAAAGGTTCTTGGGAGAAGTGTCCAAAATGCAAAACTTCAAGATATAAAATTCCTACTATTGAAGAAAGGAAGACACATGTCAGGCCTGCTGCAAAACAGTTGAGATATTTTCCCATTACTGAGAGGTTAAAGAGGATGTATAGTGTGAAGTGGGTAGCAAAGGAGATGTGTTGGCACACCACAAATAGGTTAAAAGACGGTGAGTTAGGACACCCAGTTGACTCATCAAACTGGAAACATATTGATAACACATACCCAAAATTTTCTTCTGAACCTCGTAATGTCCGATTGGGTTTAGCCACTGATGGTTTTAATCCATTTGGGATGCAAAGCACATCATATAGCTCTTGGCCTGTGATGTGTGTCACATACAACCTTCCCCCATGGCTTTGCATGAAACCCCAATTTACCATGCTTGCATTACTGATTGAAGGTCCACGCCAACCTGGAAAAGATATTGACATTTATTTACAGCCGTTGGTCGAGGAAATAAATTCATTGTGGAAGTTTGGAGAGTCTGTGTGAAAGATGCAAACACTGGTAGTGTATTTAATATGCGTGCAGTTTTGTTATGGACCATCCATGACTTACCGGCATTTGGGGATATATCAGGTTGTAGGACTAAGGGGAAGTATGGTTGTCCTTGTTGTGGTCCAAATACATCTAGCATATGGCTCCATCATGGGAAAAAAACTGTTTATACTGATCATAGACGTTTTTTGGGGGAGAATGATCCAAGTAGATTGGATGTGAGAGAATCATCATATAATAAAAAAGAAGAACTTAGGCTACAGCCAATGCGATTGACTGGGTCAGAGGTTCTCAAAATGACAAAAGATCTCAAGGTGGACTGGGGCAAAGGTGAGAAGAGTAAGAAGAATAATAAAGAAAGGAAGAAGCGCAATGGTTGTGAGATTAAGAAAGATAAGGACTCCTGTTTTGTAAAACGATCAATATTGTTTGATCTTGAGTATTGGGAAGGTCTTCCCATTCGTCATAGTCTTGATGTCATGCATATTGAGAAAAATGTTGTGAAATCCTTCTTGCGTTGATGTTAGATACGAAAGGAAAGACAAAAGATGATATCAATGCCCGTAAAGATTTGAAGCGTTTGGGAATCAAGAAAAAGTATTGGTTGTCTGATAATAATATGAAAAAACGCGGTCCTTTGTCTCTTCGACCTGATGAAAAAATGTTATTTCTTACTACTTTGAAAGATATGCGTGTACCTATTGGATTTAGTAGCAATTGGAATACTATTGTTCAAGGTGGTAGTAATTGTGGAGAGATTGGCGTAATATTATCAAGGGTGGGACTATGGATCTTAAAGGAATGAAGTCTCATGATTATCACATTATCATGCAACATTTGCTCCCGGTTTTGATCCAACATGCGTATAAAGATCGGGTACAAGCTAGGCGTGTAATTTTGAGTTTCTGTACATTCTTCCGTGCTTTATGCTCAAGAAGAATAGATGTTGCTATGTTGCATACACTTGAAAAAGGTATGGTCAGGACATTGTGTGAGCTTGAGAAGATGTGTCCACCTTCTTTGTTTGTCATCATGATGCATCTACCTATTCACTTGGCATATGAGGCTAGAGTAATGGGACCGGTGTTCTATAGGTGGATGTATGTGTTCGAAAGGTATATTGAATTTAAACTTTCGTGCATAGCTATGAATTTTTTAATATTATTATTTATTTATTTTTAGTTTTTTAATATATTTGTATTCAACAAGGTTGATGCACACTTACAAAGGTTATGTTACAAATAAAGCACGTCCAGAAGGTTCTATTGCAGAGCAATACTTAAAAGAAGAAACATTAGTGTATTGTGATGGATATAAAGGTGGGGGTAGTATCCTTCAAAAACTGGAAGAAAGGATTGAGGGTTTAAATGAAACACCACAAAATGATCAAATCAAAGAAGATGACGAAGTTGGTCCAATTGGTGTTGGGTCACGTTACATTTTAGAGGGCGTTGAGTTTGAACAAGTTCGTAATTGGATATTGAAAAGTCATCCCCAATATCAAATGTGGCATGCGTAAGTACATATAAAGTGTTTTATATTTTATGTGAACCTATTTTCTTTTTTATGTGTATCATTTTCATTCTTATTTGTCTGAACGTGTTTCTATCATTTTGCTACTATTAGGACATACATCGACTTCCTAAATCAGGAGAAGAAAAAAACAGGGAAGAGGTTGGGTCAGTATAGAGTGAAGGAGGGAGATGAGTTCATCCCATGGTTAAAGAGTCAAACTGAATTCAGGCATTAGATGATACTTTCAAAGATATTGTGCAAGGACCTACCCGCTATGCCACAACATACAATAAATATACTGTGAATGGATTTCTTTTTATCACTAAAGACCATGAAATAGGTAAAAAGAACCAAAATAGTGGAGTTTGCACAAAGTGCCCCACTTCCTTTCGCTCGAGTGTTAAAGACAAGAATCCAATAGATGCACCTGCAGTATATTATGGTGTTCTTAGGAAAATCATTCAATTGGAATATCGAAATGGTTACAAACCAGTAGTGTTCAAGTCTGATTGGGTTAAACTTCAATATGGTGTGAAAATGGACAAGGAGACGAACTTGTTGTCAGTAATTTGTCAAGTATACTAGGTTCATCCCACATGACTGATGAGCCGTTTACACTTGCTGAGCATGTATCTCAAGTCTTTTACTCTAAAGACCCTTTGGATCCAGAATGGCATGTTGTCCTTGATGTTCCGAGAAAGTTGTACTCAGATATTGATTCTCCAGGACTGGTCTTAGAAAAGGTTGTCGTAGATGAATCATATGCGAGACCCTTTGTTTTGGAGAACGAATTGATATTGATGACCCAGAAGACATGGTCGAGGTTGTTGAAGTTAGAAAGCCACACAAGAGATCTCGTAAAAACTGAAAAAAGGTTTGCACTTTTTTATATGCAATTTGGGATTCGGTCACCATTTATTGATGTGTATAGACTTTTTATGTGTGTGAGATCAATTCACATGTTTGATGTAATGTCTGAATTTTTTTAATCTTATTGTTGATCGTTTATTTCACTAAAATAGTTCTTCTTATCATTTTAAATTTGGTGAAGAAAAGTGGAGCTACAAATGGAAGAAAGCGATTCGGGATCAAGCCGTTTCAGTAGTGGTGGTAAACCAGGTTTTAGAAAAGGTAACATTCTCATCTATCTGAGTTTCAGTAGTGTGGGTAATCGTGAAATTTGAATACTTGTATCATTAGAATTAGCTCACTTGTATCATCAAGGATTTTGAATTAGCTCACAT
>JAJHQE010000192.1:0-30224 GCA_020826895.1 Aquilegia kansuensis
CCGAACTTGGAAATGGACGAAACTCACTTGTTTTGGAATCTAAAACCTCAAGATCGACAAGGCTTAGTCGGGGCGTTTTAAGGCCAATATAGAACATTTGGACCATGGGAACGGTGTTTTGTCCGGACATTCAGCTTGGTATGTACTCGATTTTTGTTCCGAACTTATAAGTGGACGAAACACACATGTTTCCCAATGGAAAACGACACACCAAAGAGACTAGCCTCTCCATTACTTAACTCGGGGTGTTCAAAGGTGAAAAAACAACGTTCCGTCCGTAAAAACAAAATTTATGTCCGTCCGTTCGGTCGGCATTTACACGGTTTTAGGTCCGAACTTGGAAATGGACGAAACGCACTTGTTTTGGAATCTAAATCCTCAAGATCAACAAGGCTTAGCCGGGACATTTTAAGGCAATATAGAAAATTTGGACCATGGGAACGGGGTTTTGTCCGGACATTCGGCTTGGTATGTACTCGATTTTTGTTCCGAACTTATAAGTGGACGAAACACACATGTTTCCCAATGGAAAACGACACACCTAAGATACTAGCCACTCCATTACTTAACTCGGGGAGTTCTAAGGTGAAAAAACTACGTTCCGTCCGTAAAAACGAGATTTATGTCCGTCCGTTCGGTCGGCATTTACTCGGTTTTCGGTCCGAACTTGGAAATGGACGAAACTCACTTGTTTTGGAATCTAAAACCACAAGATCGACAAGGCTTAGCCGGGACGTTTTAAGGCCAATATAGAACATTTGGACCTTGGGAACGGGATTTTGTCCGAACATTCGGCTTGGTATGTACACGATTTTTGTTCCGAACTTATGAGTGGACGAAACACACATGTTTTCGCATGGAAAACGACACACCAAAGAGACTAGCCACTCCATTACTTAACTCGGGGCGTTGAAAGGTGAAAAAACAACGTTCTGTCCGTAAAAACGAGATTTATGTTTGTCCGTTCGGTCGGCATTTTCTCGGTTTTCGGTCCGAACTTGGAAATGGACGAAACTCACTTGTTTTGGAATCTAAAACTTCAAGATCGAGAAGGCTTAGCTGGGACGTTTTAAGGCCAATAAAGAACATTTGGACCATGGGAACGGGGTTTTGTCTGGACATTCAGCTTGGTATGTTCTCGATTTTAGTTCCGAACTTATAAGTGGACGAAACACACATGTTTTCGCATGGAAAATGATACACCTAAGAGACTAGCCACTCCATTACTTAACTCGGGGCGTTCTAAGGTGAAAAAACAACGTTTCGTCCGTAAAAACGAGATTTATGTCCGTCTGTTCGGTCGGCATTTACTCGGTTTTTAGTCCGAACTTGGAAATGGACGAAACTCTTTTGTTTTGGAATCTAAAACCACAAGATCGACAAGGCTTAGCCGGGACGTTTTAAGGCCAATATAGAACATTTGGACCATGGGAACAGGATTTTGTCCGAACATTTGGCTCGGTATGTACACGATTTTTGTTTCAAACTTATGAGTGGACGAAACACAGATGTTTTCGCATGGAAAACGATACACCTAAGAGACTAGCCACTCCATTACTTAACTCGGGGCGTTGAAAGGTGAAAAAACAACTTTCTGTCTGTAAAAACGAGATTTATGTCGGTCCGTTCGGTCGGCATTTACTTGGTTTTCGGTCCGAACTTGGAAATGGACGAAACTCACTTGTTTTGGAATCTAAAACTTCAAGATCGAGAAGGTTTAGCTGGGACGTTTTAAGGCCAATATAGAATATTTGGACCATGGGAATGGGGTTTTGTCCGGACATTCGGCTTGGTATGTACTTGATTTTTGTTCCGAACTTATAAGTGGACGAAACACACATGTTTTCGCATGGAAAACGATACACCTAAGAGACTAGCCACTCCATTACTTAACTCGGGGCTTTCTAAGGTGAAAAAACCACGTTCCGTCCGTAAAAACGAGATTTATGTCAATCTGTTCGGTCGGCATTTACTCGGTTTTCGGTCTGAACTTGGAAATGGACGAAACTCACTTGTTTTGGAATCTAAAGCCTCAAGATCGACAAGGCTTAACCAGGACGTTTTAAGTCCAATATAGAACATTTGGACCATGGGAACAGGGTTTTGTCCGGACATTCGGCTTGGTATTTACTCGATTTTGTTCCGAACTTATGGGTGGACGAAACACACATGTTTTCGCATGGAAAACGATACACCTAAGAGACTAGCCACTCCATTACTTAACTCGGGGAGTTCTAAGGTGAAAAAACAACGTCGCGTCCACAAAAACGAGATTTATGTCCGTCCGTTCGGTCTGCATTTACTCGGTTTTCGGTCCGAACTTGGAAATGGACGAAACTCTTTTGTTTTGGAATCTAAAACCACAAGATCGACAAGGCTTAGGCGGGACGTTTTAAGGCCAATATAGAACATTTGGACCTTGGGAACGGGATTTTGTCCGAACATTCGGCTTGGTATGTACACGATTTTTGTTCCGAACTTATGAGTGGACGAAACACACATGTTTTCGCATGGAAAACGATACACCTAAGAGACTAGCCACTCCATTACTTAACTCGGGGCGTTCTAAGGTGAAAAAACAACGTTTTGTCCGTAAAAACGAGATTTATGTCCGTCTGTTCGGTCGGCATTTACTCGGTTTTCGGTCTGAACTTGGAAATGGATGAAACTCACTTGTTTTGGAATCTAAAGCCTCAAGATCGACAAGGCTTAACCGGGACGTTTTAAGGCCAATATAGAACATTTGGAGCATGGGAGCGGGGTTTTGTCCGGACATTCGGCTTGGTATGTTCTCGATTTTTGTTCCGAACTTATAAGTGGACGAAACACACATGTTTTCGCATGGAAAACAATACACCTAAGAGACTAGCCACTCCATTACTTAACTCGGGGCGTTCTAAGGTGAAAAAACAACGTTCCGTCCGTAAAAACGAGATTTATGTCCGTCCGTTCGGTCGTCATTTACTCAGTTTTCGGTCTGAACTTGGAAATGGACGAAACTCACTTGTTTTGGAATCTAAAACCACAAGATCGACAAGGCTTAGCCAGGACGTTATAAGGCCAATATAGAACATTTGGACCACGGGAACGGGGTTTTGTCAGGACATTCGGCTTGGTATTTACTCGATTTTGTTCCGAACTTAAAAGTGGACGAAACACACATGTTTTCGCATGGAAAACGATACACCTAAGAGACTAGCCACTCCATTACTTAATTTGGGGTGTTCTAAGGTGTGAAAACAACGTTCTTTCCGTAAAAACGAGATTTGTCTCCGTCCGTTCGGTCGGCATTTACTCGGTTTTTGGTCCAAACTTGGAAATGGACGAAACTCACTTGTTTTGGAATCTAAAGCTTCAAGATCGAGAGAGCTTAGCCGGGACGTTTTAAGGCCAATATAGAACATTTGGACCATGGGAACGGGGTTTTGTCCGGACATTCGGCTTGGTATGTACTCGATTTTTCTTCCGAACTTATAAGTGGACGAAACACACATAAACGCATGGAAAACGATACACCTAAGAGACAAGCCACTCCATTACTTAACTCGGGGTGTTCTTAGGTAAAAGAACACACATGTTTTCGCATGGAAAACGATACACCTAAGAGACTAGCCACTCCATTACTTAACTCGGGGCGTTCTAAGGTGAAAAAACAACGTTCCGTCCGTAAAAACGAGATTTATGTCTGTCCGGTCGGTCGGCATTTTCTCGGTTTTCGGTCCGAACTTGGAAATGGACGAAACTCTTTTGTTTTGGAATCTAAAACAACAAGATCGACAAGGCTTAGCCGGGACGATTTAAGGCCAATAAAGAACATTTGGACTATGGGAACGGGATTTTGTCCGGACATTCGGCTTGGTATCTTCTCGATTTTTGTTCTGAACTTATAAGTGAACGAATCACAAATGTTTTTGCATGGAAAACGATACACCTAAGAGACTAGCCACTCCATTACTTAACTTGCGGCGTTCTAAGGTGAAAAAACAACGTCCCGTCCGCATAAACGAGATTTATGTCCGTCCGTTCGATCGGCATTTACTCGGTTTTTGGTCCGAACTTGGAAATGGACGAAATTCTTTTGTTTTGGAATCTAAAACCACAAGATCGACAAGGCTTAGCCGGGACGTTTTAAGGCCAATATAGAACATTTGGACCATGGGAACGGGGTTTTGTCCGGACATTCGGCTTGGTATGTACTCGATTTTTGTTCCGAACTTATGAGTGGACCAAACACACATGTTTTCGCATGCAAAACGGTACACCTAAGAGACTAGCCACTCCATTACTTAACTCGGGGCGTTTAAAGGTGAAAAAACAACGTTCTGTCCGTAAAAACGAGATTTATGTCTGTCCGTTCGGTCGGCATTTACTCGGTTTTTAGTCCGAACTTGGAAATGGACGAAACTCTTTTGTTTTGGAATCTAAAACCACAAGATCGGCAAGGCTTAGCCGGGACGTTTTAAGGCCAATATAGAACATTTGGACCATGGGAACGGGATTTTGTCCGAACATTCGGCTTGGTATGTACACGATTTTTGTTCCGAACTTATGAGTGGACGAAACACACATGTTTTCGCATGGAAAACGATACACCTAAGAGACTAGCCACTCCATTACTTAACTCGGGGCGTTGAAAGGTGAAAAAACAACTTTCTGTCTGTAAAAACGAGATTTATGTCGGTCCGTTCCGTCGGCATTTACTTGGTTTTCGGTCCGAACTTGGAAATGGACGAAACTCACTTGTTTTGGAATCTAAAACTTCAAGATCGAGAAGGTTTAGCTGGGACGTTTTAAGGCCAATATAGAATATTTGGACCATGGGAATGGGGTTTTGTCCGGACATTCGGCTTGGTATGTACTTGATTTTTGTTCCGAACTTATAAGTGGACGAAACACACATGTTTTCGCATGGAAAACGATACACCTAAGAGACTAGCCACTCCATTACTTAACTCGGGGCTTTCTAAGGTGAAAAAACCACGTTCCGTCCGTAAAAACGAGATTTATGTCAATCTGTTCGGTCGGCATTTACTCGGTTTTCGGTCTGAACTTGGAAATGGACGAAACTCACTTGTTTTGGAATCTAAAGCCTCAAGATCGACAAGGCTTAACCAGGACGTTTTAAGTCCAATATAGAACATTTGGACCATGGGAACAGGGTTTTGTCCGGACATTCGGCTTGGTATTTACTCGATTTTGTTCCGAACTTATGGGTGGACGAAACACACATGTTTTCGCATGGAAAACGATACACCTAAGAGACTAGCCACTCCATTACTTAACTCGGGGAGTTCTAAGGTGAAAAAACAACGTCGCGTCCACAAAAACGAGATTTATGTCCGTCTGTTCGGTCTGCATTTACTCGGTTTTCGGTCCGAACTTGGAAATGGACGAAACTCTTTTGTTTTGGAATCTAAAACCACAAGATCGACAAGGCTTAGGCGGGACGTTTTAAGGCCAATATAGAACATTTGGACCTTGGGAACGGGATTTTGTCCGAACATTCGGCTTGGTATGTACACGATTTTTGTTCCGAACTTATGAGTGGACGAAACACACATGTTTTCGCATGGAAAACGATACACCTAAGAGACTAGCCACTCCATTACTTAACTCGGGGCGTTCTAAGGTGAAAAAACAACGTTTTGTCCGTAAAAACGAGATTTATGTCCGTCTGTTCGGTCGGCATTTACTCGGTTTTCGGTCTGAACTTGGAAATGGATGAAACTCACTTGTTTTGGAATCTAAAGCCTCAAGATCGACAAGGCTTAACCGGGACGTTTTAAGGCCAATATAGAACATTTGGAGCATGGGAACGGGGTTTTGTCCGGACATTCGGCTTGGTATGTTCTCGATTTTTGTTCCGAACTTATAAGTGGACGAAACACACATGTTTTCGCATGGAAAACAATACACCTAAGAGACTAGCCACTCCATTACTTAACTCGGGGCGTTCTAAGGTGAAAAAAACAATGTTCCGTCCGTAAAAACGAGATTTATGTCCGTCCGTTCGGTCGTCATTTACTCAGTTTTCGGTCTGAACTTGGAAATGGACGAAACTCACTTGTTTTGGAATCTAAAACCACAAGATCGACAAGGCTTAGCCAGGACGTTATAAGGCCAATATAGAACATTTGGACCACGGGAACGGGGTTTTGTCAGGACATTCGGCTTGGTATTTACTCGATTTTGTTCCGAACTTAAAAGTGGACGAAACACACATGTTTTCGCATGGAAAACGATACACCTAAGAGACTAGCCACTCCATTACTTAATTTGGGGTGTTCTAAGGTGAAAAAACAACGTTCTTTCCGTAAAAACGAGATTTGTCTCCGTCCGTTCGGTCGGCATTTACTCGGTTTTTGGTCCAAACTTGGAAATGGACGAAACTCACTTGTTTTGGAATCTAAAGCTTCAAGATCGAGAGAGCTTAGCCGGGACGTTTTAAGGCCAATATAGAACATTTGGACCATGGGAACGGGGTTTTGTCCGGACATTCGGCTTGGTATGTACTCGATTTTTCTTCCGAACTTATAAGTGGACGAAACACACATAAACGCATGGAAAACGATACACCTAAGAGACAAGCCACTCCATTACTTAACTCGGGGTGTTCTTAGGTAAAAGAACACACATGTTTTCGCATGGAAAACGATACACCTAAGAGACTAGCCACTCCATTACTTAACTCGGGGCGTTCTAAGGTGAAAAAACAACGTTCCGTCCGTAAAAACGAGATTTATGTCTGTCCGGTCGGTCGGCATTTTCTCGGTTTTCGGTCCGAACTTGGAAATGGACGAAACTCTTTTGTTTTGGAATCTAAAACAACAAGATCGACAAGGCTTAGCCGGGACGATTTAAGGCCAATAAAGAACATTTGGACTATGGGAACGGGATTTTGTCCGGACATTCGGCTTGGTATCTTCTCGATTTTTGTTCTGAACTTATAAGTGAACGAATCACAAATGTTTTCGCATGGAAAACGATACACCTAAGAGACTAGCCACTCCATTACTTAACTTGCGGCGTTCTAAGGTGAAAAAACAACGTCCTGTCCGCATAAACGAGATTTATGTCCGTCCGTTCGATCGGCATTTACTCGGTTTTTGGTCCGAACTTGGAAATGGACGAAATTCTTTTGTTTTGGAATCTAAAACCACAAGATCGACAAGGCTTAGCCGGGACGTTTTAAGGCCAATATAGAACATTTGGACCATGGGAACGGGGTTTTGTCCGGACATTCGGCTTGGTATGTACTCGATTTTTGTTCCGAACTTATGAGTGGACCAAACACACATGTTTTCGCATGCAAAACGGTACACCTAAGAGACTAGCCACTCCATTACTTAACTCGGGGCGTTTAAAGGTGAAAAAACAACGTTCTGTCCGTAAAAACGAGATTTATGTCTGTCTGTTCGGTCGGCATTTACTCGGTTTTCAGTCCGAACTTGGAAATGGACGAAACTCTTTTGTTTTGGAATCTAAAACCACAAGATCGGCAAGGCTTAGCCGGGACGTTTTAAGGCCAATATAGAACATTTGGACCATGGGAACGGGATTTTGTCCGAACATTCGGCTTGGTATGTACACGATTTTTGTTCCGAACTTATGAGTGGACGAAACACACATGTTTTCGCATGGAAAACGATACACCTAAGAGACTAGCCACTCCATTACTTAACTCGGGGCGTTGAAAGGTGAAAAAACAACTTTCTGTCTGTAAAAACGAGATTTATGTCGGTCCGTTCCGTCGGCATTTACTTGGTTTTCGGTCCGAACTTGGAAATGGACGAAACTCACTTGTTTTGGAATCTAAAACTTCAAGATCGAGAAGGTTTAGCTGGGACGTTTTAAGGCCAATATAGAATATTTGGACCATGGGAATGGGGTTTTGTCCGGACATTCGGCTTGGTATGTACTTGATTTTTGTTCCGAACTTATAAGTGGACGAAACACACATGTTTTCGCATGGAAAACGATACACCTAAGAGACTAGCCACTCCATTACTTAACTCGGGGCTTTCTAAGGTGAAAAAACCACGTTCCGTCCGTAAAAACGAGATTTATGTCAATCTGTTCGGTCGGCATTTACTCGGTTTTCGGTCTGAACTTGGAAATGGACGAAACTCACTTGTTTTGGAATCTAAAGCCTCAAGATCGACAAGGCTTAACCGGGACGTTTTAAGTCCAATATAGAACATTTGGACCATGGGAACAGGGTTTTGTCCGGACATTCGGCTTGGTATTTACTCGATTTTGTTCCGAACTTATGGGTGGACGAAACACACATGTTTTCGCATGGAAAACGATACACCTAAGAGACTAGCCACTCCATTACTTAACTCGGGGAGTTCTAAGGTGAAAAAACAACGTCGCGTCCACAAAAACGAGATTTATGTCCGTCCGTTCGGTCTGCATTTACTCGGTTTTCGGTCCGAACTTGGAAATGGACGAAACTCTTTTGTTTTGGAATCTAAAACCACAAGATCGACAAGGCTTAGGCGGGACGTTTTAAGGCCAATATAGAACATTTGGACCTTGGGAACGCGATTTTGTCCGAACATTCGGCTTGGTATGTACACGATTTTTGTTCCGAACTTATGAGTGGACGAAACACACATGTTTTCGCATGGAAAACGATACACCTAAGAGACTAGCCACTCCATTACTTAACTCGGGGCTTTCTAAGGTGAAAAAACCACGTTCCGTCCGTAAAAACGAGATTTATGTCAATCTGTTCGGTCGGCATTTACTCGGTTTTCGGTCTGAACTTGGAAATGGACGAAACTCACTTGTTTTGGAATCTAAAGCCTCAAGATCGACAAGGCTTAACCGGGACGTTTTAAGTCCAATATAGAACATTTGGACCATGGGAACAGGGTTTTGTCCGGACATTCGGCTTGGTATTTACTCGATTTTGTTCCGAACTTATGGGTGGACGAAACACACATGTTTTCGCATGGAAAACGATACACCTAAGAGACTAGCCACTCCATTACTTAACTCGGGGAGTTCTAAGGTGAAAAAACAACGTCGCGTCCACAAAAACGAGATTTATGTCCGTCCGTTCGGTCTGCATTTACTCGGTTTTCGGTCCGAACTTGGAAATGGACGAAACTCTTTTGTTTTGGAATCTAAAACCACAAGATCGACAAGGCTTAGGCGGGACGTTTTAAGGCCAATATAGAACATTTGGACCTTGGGAACGCGATTTTGTCCGAACATTCGGCTTGGTATGTACACGATTTTTGTTCCGAACTTATGAGTGGACGAAACACACATGTTTTCGCATGGAAAACGATACACCTAAGAGACTAGCCACTCCATTACTTAACTCGGGGCGTTCTAAGGTGAAAAAACAACGTTTTGTCCGTAAAAACGAGGTTTATGTCCGTCCGTTCGGTCGGCATTTACTGGGTTTTCGGTCTGAACTTGGAAATGGATGAAACTCACTTGTTTTGGAATCTAAAGCCTCAAGATCGACAAGGCTTAACCGGGACGTTTTAAGGCCAATATAGAACATTTGGAGCATGGGAACGGGGTTTTGTCCGGACATTCGGCTTGGTATGTTCTCGATTTTTGTTCCGAACTTATAAGTGGACGAAACACACATGTTTTCGCATGGAAAACAATACACCTAAGAGACTAGCCACTCCCTTACTTAACTCGGGGCGTTCTAAGGTGAAAAAACAATGTTCCGTCCGTAAAAACGAGATTTATGTCCGTCCGTTCGGTCGTCATTTACTCAGTTTTCGGTCTGAACTTGGAAATGGACGAAACTCACTTGTTTTGGAGAACAAGTCCTTCTGAGAGAACAAGTATTTCAAACTCTTGTGGTCGGTGTAAAGATCAAACTTCTCTCCATATAAATAGTGACGCCAAATCTTCAAAGCAAACACCACAGCTGCTAATTCTAAATCGTGCACTGGATATTTTCGCTCATGTTGCTTCAACTGTCTAGAAGCATAAGAGACCACTCTCCCATCCTGCATCAAAACACAACCAAGTCCTGTACCACTAGCATCTGTGAATACCACAAGCTTGCCACCTCTAACCGGTATAACTAACACTGGCGCTGAAGTCAACCTCTGCTTAAGCTCCTGAAAAGCTCTCTCGCAGTCGTCAGTCCACAAGAACTTCACATTCTTCCTCGTAAGTCTGGTCAATGGCTCAGCTATGAGCGAGAACTTCTCAATGAAACGACGGTAATATCCAGCTAATCCCAAAAAGCTTCGAATCTCTGTAGGGTTGGTTGGTTGTTTCCAATCCCTAACTGCAGTAACCTTCTCAGGGTCAACGGCAATGCCCTCTCTGGATATCACGTGACCTAAGAAATGCACCTCATTCTTCCAGAAATGACATTTGCTAAACTTAGCATATAGCTTGTGATCCCTCAATATCTGCAACACTGTCTTCAAATGTTTCGCATGCTCCTGAGCATCCTTAGAATACACCAAAATATCATCAATGAATATGATCACAAACTTATCAAGATAAGGCCTGAAAATCCGGTTCATCAAATCCATGAAAAATGCTGGAGCATTAGTTAACCCAAAAGGCATTACTGGAAACTCATACAATCCATATCGAGTTCTGAAAGCAGTCAGTGGTATAGTCTTCTCCTCTACACCCATCTGATGGTAACCCGTCCTCAAATCAAACTGAGAAAACACGGCTGCTCCTTTCAGCTGGTCAAGCAAGTCATCTATTCTCGGCAGTGGATATTTGTTTCTGATTGTCACCTTATTCAACTCACGGTAATCAATGCACATCCTCAAAGTCCCATCCTTCTTAGAGACAAAGATAGCTGGAGCTCCCCATGGAGAATTGCTTGGACGTATGAACCTGTGGTTCATACACACCTCAAAAGGCTCACACATATACACCAAAAGAATAAACTAAATCAAATAAAACATCAAATATCACATACCCTTTCTTAAGCAACTCCTCCAACTGGGTCTTCATCTCTTCCAACTGCTTAGGCGCCATCCTGTAAGCAGTCTTAGAAATAGGTGCCGTTCCTGGCAACAAATCAATACGGAACTCCACCTCTCTCTTAGGTGGTAAACCCGGAATCTCCTCAAACACATCTAGATAATTCTTAACTATCGCCACATCACTAATATCGATCGACTGGGCAGCCAGAGACATCAAAAAGCTGGACATAATCGAATCATCCCTACTAACACAACTGTGTACCAATGTGGGTAAACCTGGTGTATCCACTATAACTCTCCTTCCAGCACAATCCAAAATGACATGATAACGACTCAACCAATCAAAACCCAAAATAAACTGATAGCCCTCAAAATCTAAAACAACCAGATCGATAACAAACTGTCTACCCATGAATGTCAGAACAAAGTTCTTACACTGGTAAAACAAACAAGTCGACCCTCCCATAGGTGTCCGAAGATATAAAGGTTGAGGTAAAGGTGTAGTTGCAATCTGATATTTATCTACTAATTGCTTAGCAATAAATGAATGCGATGCACCAGAATCAAATAACACTCGGAATCTAAATTGAGAAAAATCAAAAGTACCTTCCAATCCCTGAAATGCGGGCAAAACAGCAAAGGCTCTCCCTCGGTTCGGCTGAGGTGCTGGCCTTCCCTGGTTGTTGTTCACTGGTCGACGACACTCAGCAGAACGATGTCCTGGTCCTCCACAGTTCCAACAGTTACCCCTGATCGGCCCTGCTAATGCTCCTGGCGCTGGTAACTGTTAAGGTGCTGGCCTATAAGGCAAACCTGGGGCAGGTTGCCCTGGTGCTGGTGGTGGTGGTGGTGCTCCTGCTCTAACTCGGTTGTCACCACGCCCATACCCACCACGGTGTCTGAAACCCTGGTTATCTCCCGGTGGCCTGTTGTAACCCTGGTTCCTCCCTGGGTTGTTGTCATAACGTCGACCCCTGAAGTTAGGATCATAAGGCTTGTGTCTATTCCTGTCTCTGAAGTTATCACCGGTCTTTTTGCTCTTCTCAGTTCTGAACTCCTGTTCCTTCTCATACTTCATTGCGAGGTTCAGGACTCTATCAAATGGCTCGTGCTCAAATGGAATCAGTTGCTTTGACACATAGTGCCCTAGACCCTTGATGAAACGATGATTTCTCTTCTCGACGGTATCCACCATATGCGGAGCAAACATAGATAACTCATTAAACCGATTCGTATATTCCGCTACAGTCATAGTACCCTGCCTCAGATTCAGAAATTCATCCACTAATCGGTCTCTGTAAGCACTCGAAAGGTATCTCCCCTCAAAAGTATTCCTGAACTCCTCCCAAGTCAAAGTGGTGAGGTCAAGCCCGACCTTCAAAGCGTCCCACCAAAGTAATGCTCCACCCTCCAACTGATGGGAAGCGAGCTCCTGCTTCTGCACTTCAGTCAATACCATCTTTGCAAACACGGCTTCTGTCTGACGAAGCCATAACACTGCAGCTTTCCCGTCTCCCTTACCATCGAATTTTATACCACCCAGATTGAGGAAGTCTTTGTTCCTCTTAGCAAATGGGTCACCATTACCCCCATTGTTGCCTGCAACTGCTAGCAACAGCTGATTCATCTGGTCTTGAGTCAACTGATAGACTTGACCACGTCCTCTTCCCGCCATGACCTTCATTCAAAAGATTACATTATTATTAGATAACCACCCAACTCCTTCAAACTTATCACCCATTCCACATTCCGAGGATCACCTAGACCTTCTCGGCCTAAGTTAACCAAGCGCTCTGATACCAAGAAAACTGTCACGACCCTAATATCCAAAAATTGGCAAAAAGAGAGAATTTAATAAATTACCCTCAATAAGCCAATAAGAGGAAAAAGGATCGGGAAAGTAATCTAAATAAACATTTGCACAAGGTAAAATCCATAACCATTAAAGACAAATACTTCAACACAAATAATTTGAACTCCCAATAATTTTCATATATAATCCAAAAACTCCAAATACCGAATTAAACAACTCCAACAATAAAATTCACAACTTCTACTGAGGTATTGTTTTCCCCAATCAATAATAATCCAATAAGTGAAATAAACTTGAGTAATCAACTAACAACGAATCGAAGAACTAAACCTACTGTGAAAGATAACTCCTGTAAATCTCAAACTCCCTCTCGATCAACTGGATCAGCCCGAGCCTCCTGATGTTGCTCTCGATCGTACCCAACTTGCTGCTCTCCTCCGCCTACGCTCCATAAGGATACGTACCCACGTGCAAAACAAGCAACATGGGTCAGCAAATTATGCTGGTATGAGTAGACAAGGGTAGGGAACTCCATTCCCAAAAACAATAATATAACAGACTCCGCGGTCTTTACACACTTATCTCGTTTACTAAATAAATATTATATATTATAATAATACATTACCTGAGCTGCGCCTCCTATTAGGATAGGTCGAGCCCTGCAAGAAATGTTAATTGACCTATCCTCCTGCAAAACTGTGTTAGTACAATAATGTATAATTCATGGCATCTCAAGTCTCGACACTATATCTCAATCACTGCAAATCAATCATTACACTCAAACAACACTTCACAACCTATACCCAATCACTAGTACACCTCCCACAGGATGCACTCCACACGTTTGCCATACCCACACTGCACCAGTGTGCCTTGACCATGGTTAAGACCCTCTACGCGGAAACCAAAACCCAAGTGGGTGCTCACCTGCAAGCTTTGGCTAGCCTCGACGTATGCCTAACTCATGGCCTCTACTAGCTCCCTTGAGCTTTCTAATGTGGCGCCCAGACCAACCCCGAAGGCTATGAAGGTCTGTAGGGTCAGTTCCGCAGGCTAAGCCATCTAGGAAATACCCAACAAAAATATATTCCAAATGTCAACCCGCAGGCTAAGCCGTCTAGGGTGATGTCTAATTTTCTTAGTACGTCCTAATTCCACAGGTGCGGCATGTACTAATGCTTGGGCGACTACAACAACTAAAACTAACAAGCAACACTTGACAAGACAATTTCACATTTAATCCATTTTGTATTCCTTTCGCATTTTCTAGATTAATCAAATACCATCCATGGTGTATTAAGCCATTCCAAGGCATTTATAGAATAATTTCACAAAATTCAGTAGCCCAATCCTCATTAAAATTATATCCAATCAGAGTATATAGTTCTGATCCAAGTATGTGAAGAGAAACAAAGAGAAATATAAAAACCCGGCAATTCGGCGACAGTAGCAAATCCATGACATATACTGAACGTCTGTACTATCAGACCAAAATACATTCAGCGAATAATATTTACTGTACCCATAAAACTATATAACCTTCTTTAATTCCAATTTCATTAAAATTATATTTTTTTTCGGTGTATATATTTCTAGTCCACATATATATAAATAATAATCCAAAAGCGATCTCAAAAACTCGACAATCTAGATACATGTACAGTACTACCATGTACCTTCTATTTAAATTTTTTTTTTTTCAAACAGATTACTGCTTTCACCAAACATAACTATATATCTATATATATAAACATATGTATAGGCCCACTCTAAATTCAAAAACCAACAGGCAACAACAACCATATCCTACCCCCACCACTAAAGTCAAACTCTAGTTTAATTAAAATAAACTAATCTAACAAAATATCATCCACTCACCTGCTACTGCTGCTGTTCGTCCTCTTCCTCTCTCTGATGCTGTTCGTCCTCTTCCTCTCTCTCTCACTCTGCAACTTCTCTTCACAGCTGCCACACAAATCCTCTTTTTCTTTTCTTCCCTTTTTCGCAAATTAAACCCTCGTATCCTCTCTTTCCACTTCTAAGCTCAGATCGCAGCGCCGCCCTCTCTCACTTTTCTCTCTCTGCAAACTCTTTTCTTTTATCGCAAAACCACTTTAAGATCTTTGTTCCCATAAATAAAGAACGCATAACCTAAGCTACTAATTAATCGTGTTTTCACATCTAACGGTTCGCAATAACTCCACATCCTGATCGTGGGCTGTTTTCTCCAAGTTTGGGTTATTTAAACCATAGTCCACTACTTTACAGTAATTATGCTTAAACCCTTGGTCCAGGGACTTTAACCCAATTATTCTTAATCTCAATTTACAGTTAAATAAAATTTCCATTAACATTAAAAATAGGGGGGGGTTTACATTTATACACACCTCAAAAGAAATCTCGGCCTCGAGATTTGGAAGAAAGATCAATCGAACAACTCCGGGTGCTTAGCTCGCACCTTGTCCTCCAGCTCCCATGTGATATCGCTCGGATCGTCACTCCACTGCACTTTTACCAGCTTCAATGTCTTTCGCCTTAGTCGTTTCTCATCTCTATCAATGATAGTAATTGGCCTCACTCTGTAGGTAACATCTTCATTAATTTCTAACTGCTCTGGATCATAAATATCTAACTGCGCGTAGTCTACTCCTTCATCCTCTTCATCCTTATCATCTCCTTTCCACATTCTCAACATAGAAACATGGAATACATTATGTATCTTCTCCAAAACAGGTGGCAATGCCAGCCTGTAAGCCAACGGTCCAACTCTGTCAGTGATCTCATACGGTCCCACATACCTAGGGCTCAGCTTGCCCTTCTTACCAAACCTCATTACTCCACGCATCGGGGAGATCTTCAGCAACACTTTCTGCCCTACAGCAAACTCGAGTGGCTTCCTCCTATTATCTGCATAACTCTTCATTCGGCTTTGAGCCGTTTTCAATCTCTGTCGAATGATATCTACTTTCTCTGTAGTCTCGCGAACCATCACTGGTCCAAGAATCGCAGTATCACCAACCTCCGCCCAACAAGCTGGTGACCTACATGGCCTACCATACAGTGCCTCATATGGTGCCATACCAATACTCGCCTGAAAGCTGTTATTATAAGCGAACTCTGCGTAGGGTAGATGTTCTTCCCATTCTCCCCCAAAGCTGAGTGCACAAGCACGTAACATATCCTCTAGGATCTGATTTACCCGCTCAGTCTGTCCATCTGTCTGGGGATGATAAGCAGTACTCAAGTTAAGCTTCGTACCCATGGCACGCTGAAAACTACCCCAGAACTCGGAAGTGAATATAGGATCTCTGTCTGAAACAATGCTAGCCGGAACACCATGTAGTCTGACAATCTCCTTCACATACTTCTTTGCTAGCTTATCTGCATTCCTATTCATAGAAATAGGAAGAAAATGAGCTGACTTAGTCAATCGATCGACGACAACCCAAATGGATTCATTGCCTCTCCGTGATCTAGGCAAACCATCAATAAAATCCATGGAAATGTGCTCCCACTTCCACTGAGGGATAGACAAAGGCTGAAGTAACCCTGACGGCTTCTGATGATCGACCTTCACTCGCTGACATATCAAACACCTAGAAACATACTCTCCAACGTCTCTCTTCATTCCTTCCCACCAATAAGTTCTCTTCAGGTCTTTGTACATCTTCGTTCCACCAGGGTGAATAGTGAAACGAGAACGATGTGCCTCATCCATAACATTCTTCCTCAAACCATCCTTATCAGGAACACACAATCGATCTCTATACCTCAAACCTCCATCAACACCAACTGACCATTCTGTGGGACAATCATCTAACAAATCCACAACTAACTGCCCAAGCTTTCGGAGCAAGAAAGGGTCTTCATGCTGCTTGGACACAATCAAGCTAATCATCATAGGTTTCACCTCCATAGAACAAATGGTGACCTGTTCACCTCCCTGCTGTAAGTACACATCATGAGACGCTATAGTCTCCAGAGATTTCCACTCCTCCATCATCATCATAGCAACGGTGGCATGTTTCCTACTCAAAGCATCTGCAACTACATTACCCTTCCCGGGCTGATACTGAATCTGAAAATCATAACTGCTAATGAACTCCATCCATCTCTGTTGCCTCATGTTCAAGTCCTTCTGAGAGAACAAGTATTTCAAACTCTTGTGGTCGGTGTAAAGATCAAACTTCTCTCCATATAAATAGTGACGCCAAATCTTCAAAGCAAACACCACAGCTGCTAATTCTAAATCGTGCACTGGATATTTTCGCTCATGTTGCTTCAACTGTCTAGAAGCATAAGAGACCACTCTCCCATCCTGCATCAAAACACAACCAAGTCCTGTACCACTAGCATCTGTGAATACCACAAGCTTGCCACCTCTAACCGGTATAACTAACACTGGCGCTGAAGTCAACCTCTGCTTAAGCTCCTGAAAAGCTCTCTCGCAGTCGTCAGTCCACAAGAACTTCACATTCTTCCTCGTAAGTCTGGTCAATGGCTCAGCTATGAGCGAGAACTTCTCAATGAAACGACGGTAATATCCAGCTAATCCCAAAAAGCTTCAAATCTCTGTAGGGTTGGTTGGTTGTTTCCAATCCCTAACTGCAGTAACCTTCTCAGGGTCAACGGCAATGCCCTCTCTGGATATCACGTGACCTAAGAAATGCACCTCATTCTTCCAGAAATGACATTTGCTAAACTTAGCATATAGCTTGTGATCCCTCAATATCTGCAACACTGTCTTCAAATGTTTCGCATGCTCCTGAGCATCCTTAGAATACACCAAAATATCATCAATGAATATGATCACAAACTTATCAAGATAAGGCCTGAAAATCCGGTTCATCAAATCCATGAAAAATGCTGGAGCATTAGTTAACCCAAAAGGCATTACTGGAAACTCATACAATCCATATCGAGTTCTGAAAGCAGTCAGTGGTATAGTCTTCTCCTCTACACCCATCTGATGGTAACCCGTCCTCAAATCAAACTGAGAAAACACGGCTGCTCCTTTCAGCTGGTCAAGCAAGTCATCTATTCTCGGCAGTGGATATTTGTTCTTGATTGTCACCTTATTCAACTCACGGTAATCAATGCACATCCTCAAAGTCCCATCCTTCTTAGAGACAAAGATAGCTGGAGCTCCCCATGGAGAATTGCTTGGACGTATGAACCTGTGGTTCATACACACCTCAAAAGGCTCACACATATACACCAAAAGAATAAACTAAATCAAATAAAACATCAAATATCACATACCCTTTCTTAAGCAACTCCTCCAACTGGGTCTTCATCTCTTCCAACTGCTTAGGCGCCATCCTGTAAGCAGTCTTAGAAATAGGTGTCGTTCCTGGCAACAAATCAATACGGAACTCCACCTCTCTCTTAGGTGGTAAACCCGGAATCTCCTCAAACACATCTAGATAATTCTTAACTATCGCCACATCACTAATATCGATCGACTGGGCAGCCAGAGACATCAAAAAGCTGGACATAATCGAATCATCCCTACTAACACAACTGTGTACCAATGTGGGTAAACCTGGTGTATCCACTATAACTCTCCTTCCAGCACAATCCAAAATGACATGATAACGACTCAACCAATCAAAACCCAAAATAAACTGATAGCCCTCAAAATCTAAAACAACCAGATCGATAACAAACTGTCTACCCATGAATGTCAGAACAAAGTTCTTACACTGGTAAAACAAACAAGTCGACCCTCCCATAGGTGTCCGAAGATATAAAGGTTGAGGTAAAGGTGTAGTTGCAATCTGATATTTATCTACTAATTGCTTATCAATAAATGAATGCGATGCACCAGAATCAAATAACACTCGGAATCTAAATTGAGAAAAATCAAAAGTACCTTCCAATCCCTGAAATGCGGGCAAAACAGCAAAGGCTCTCCCTCGGTTCGGCTGAGGTGCTGGCCTTCCCTGGTTGTTGTTCACTGGTCGACGACACTCAGCAGAACGATGTCCTGGTCCTCCACAGTTCCAACAGTTACCCCTGATCGGCCCTGCTAATGCTCCTGGCGCTGGTAACTGTTAAGGTGCTGGCCTATAAGGCAAACCTGGGGCAGGTTGCCCTGGTGCTGGTGGTGGTGGTGGTGCTCCTGCTCTAACTCGGTTGTCACCACGCCCATACCCACCACGGTGTCTGAAACCTTGGTTATCTCCCGATGGCCTGTTGTAACCCTGGTTCCTCCCTGGGTTGTTGTCAAAACGTCGACCCCTGAAGTTAGGATCATAAGGCTTGTGTCTATTCCTGTCTCTGAAGTTATCACCGGTCTTTTTGCTCTTCTCAGTTCTGAACTCCTGTTCCTTCTCCTCATACTTCATTGCGAGGTTCAGGACTCTATCAAATGGCTCGTGCTCAAATGGAATCAGTTGCTTTGACACATAGTGCCCTAGACCCTTGATGAAACGATGATTTCTCTTCTCGACGGTATCCACCATATGCGGAGCAAACATAGATAACTCATTAAACCGATTCGTATATTCCGCTACAGTCATAGTACCCTGCCTCAGATTCAGAAATTCATCCACTAATCGGTCTCTGTAAGCACTCGAAAGGTATCTCCCCTCAAAAGTATTCCTGAACTCCTCCCAAGTCAAAGTGGTGAGGTCAAGCCCGACCTTCAAAGCGTCCCACCAAAGTAATGCTCCACCCTCCAACTGATGGGAAGCGAGCTCCTGCTTCTGCACTTCAGTCAATACCATCTTTGCAAACACGGCTTCTGTCTGACGAAGCCATAACACTGCAGCTTTCCCGTCTCCCTTACCATCGAATTTTATACCACCCAGATTGAGGAAGTCTTTGTTCCTCTTAGCAAATGGGTCACCATTACCCCCATTGTTGCCTGCAACTGCTAGCAACAGCTGATTCATCTGGTCTTGAGTCAACTGATAGACTTGACCACGTCCTCTTCCCGCCATGACCTTCATTCAAAAGATTACATTATTATTAGATAACCACCCAACTCCTTCAAACTTATCACCCATTCCACATTCCGAGGATCACCTAGACCTTCTCGGCCTAAGTTAACCAAGCGCTCTGATACCAAGAAAACTGTCACGACCCTAATATCCAAAAATTGGCAAAAAGAGAGAATTTAATAAATTACCCTCAATAAGCCAATAAGAGGAAAAAGGATCGGGAAAGTAATCTAAATAAACATTTGCACAAGGTAAAATCCATAACCATTAAAGACAAATACTTCAACACAAATAATTTGAACTCCCAATAATTTTCATATATAATCCAAAAACTCCAAATACCGAATTAAACAACTCCAACAATAAAATTCACAACTTCTACTGAGGTATTGTTTTCCCCAATCAATAATAATCCAATAAGTGAAATAAACTTGAGTAATCAACTAACAACGAATCGAAGAACTAAACCTACTGTGAAAGATAACTCCTGTAAATCTCAAACTCCCTCTCGATCAACTGGATCAGCCCGAGCCTCCTGATGTTGCTCTCGATCGTACCCAACTTGCTGCTCTCCTCCGCCTACGCTCCATAAGGATACGTACCCACGTGCAAAACAAGCAACATGGGTCAGCAAATTATGCTGGTATGAGTAGACAAGGGTAGGGAACTCCATTCCCAAAAACAATAATATAACAGACTCCGCGGTCTTTATACACTTATCTCGTTTACTAAATAAATATTATATATTATAATAATACATTACCTGAGCTGCGCCTCCTATTAGGATAGGTCGAGCCCTGCAAGAAATGTTAATTGACCTATCCTCCTGCAAAACTGTGTTAGTACAATAATGTATAATTCATGGCATCTCAAGTCTCGACACTATATCTCAATCACTGCAAATCAATCATTACACTCAAACAACACTTCACAACCTATACCCAATCACTAGTACACCTCCCACAGGATGCACTCCACACATTTGCCATACCCACACTGCACCAGTGTGCCTTGACCATGGTTAAGACCCTCTACGCGGAAACCAAAACCCAAGTGGGTGCTCACCTGCAAGCTTTGGCTAGCCTCGACGTATGCCTAACTCATGGCCTCTACTAGCTCCCTTGAGCTTTCTAATGTGGCGCCCAGACCAACCCCGAAGGCTATGAAGGTCTGTAGGGTCAGTTCCGCAGGCTAAGCCATCTAGGAAATACCCAACAAAAATATATTCCAAATGTCAACCCGCAGGCTAAGCCGTCTAGGGTGATGTCTAATTTTCTTAGTACGTCCTAATTCCACAGGTGCGGCAAATGTACTAATGCTTGGGCGACTACAACAACTAAAACTAACAAGCAACACTTGACAAGACAATTTCACATTTAATCCATTTTGTATTCCTTTCGCATTTTCTAGATTAATCAAATACCATCCATGGTGTATTAAGCCATTCCAAGGCATTTATAGAATAATTTCACAAAATTCAGTAGCCCAATCCTCATTAAAATTATATCCAATCAGAGTGTATATAGTTCTGATCCAAGTATGTGAAGAGAAACAAAGAGAAATATAAAAACCCGGCAATTCGGCGACAGTAGCAAATCCATGACATATACTGAACGTCTGTACTATCAGACCAAAATACATTCAGCGAATAATATTTACTGTACCCATAAAACTATATAACCTTCTTTAATTCCAGTTTCATTAAAATTATATATTTTTTCGGTGTATATATTTCTAGTCCACATATATATAAATAATAATCCAAAAGCGATCTCAAAAACTCGACAATCTAGATACATGTACAGTACTACCATGTACCTTCTATTTAAATTTTTTTTTTTCAAACAGATTACTGCTTTCACCAAACATAACTATATATCTATATATATAAACATATGTATAGGCCCACTCTAAATTCAAAAACCAACAGGCAACAACAACCATATCCTACCCCCACCACTAAAGTCAAACTCTAGTTTAATTAAAACAAACTAATCTAACAAAATATCATCCACTCACCTGCTACTGCTGCTGTTCGTCGTCTTCCTCTCTCTGCTGCTGTTCGTCCTCTTCCTCTCTCTACTGCTGTTCGTCCTCTTCCTCTCTCTCTCACTCTGCAACTTCTCTTCACAGCTGCCACACAAATCCTCTTTTTCTTTTCTTCCCTTTTTCGCAAATTAAACCCTCGTATCCTCTCTTTCCACTTCTAAGCTCAGATCGCAGCGCCGCCCTCTCTCACTTTTCTCTCTCTGCAAACTCTTTTCTTTTATCGCAAAACCACTTTAAGATCTTTGCTCCCATAAATAAAGAACGCATAACCTAAGCTACTAATTGATCGTGTTTTCACATCTAACGGTTCGCAATAACTCCACATCCTGATCGTGGGCTGTTTTCTCCAAGTTTGGGTTATTTAAACCATAGTCCACTACTTTACAGTAATTATGCTTAAACCCTTGGTCCAGGGACTTTAACCCAATTATTCTTAATCTCAATTTACACTTAAATAAAATTTCCATTAACATTAAAAACAGGGAAAAAAAAAATGGACCCCCATAAGAGCCCAAAAAGCAACATTTTCCTATCTAAGGAACAAAATGTAAAAAAGGCCCCATTTTAAAGTCCAAGAGGTGAATGCTTACTATGCCAAGAGGAATGCTTACTATGCCAAGAGATGAATGCTTACTATGCCAAGAACTCAATGCTTTGTTTCAACACAATTTTGGGGCCTTTTTTACATTTTGTTCCTTAGATAGGAAAATGTTGCTTTTTGGGCTCTTAATGGGGGCCTGCATTCATTTCCATGCATTAAAAATAGGGGGGGGTTTACACTAAGGTGTGAAAACAACGTTCTTTCCGTAAAAACGAGATTTGTCTCCGTCCGTTCGGTCGGCATTTACTCGGTTTTTGGTCCAAACTTGGAAATGGACGAAACTCACTTGTTTTGGAATCTAAAGCTTCAAGATCGAGAGAGCTTAGCCGGGACGTTTTAAGGCCAATATAGAACATTTGGACCATGGGAACGGGGTTTTGTCCGGACATTCGGCTTGGTATGTACTCGATTTTTCTTCCGAACTTATAAGTGGACGAAACACACATAAACGCATGGAAAACGATACACCTAAGAGACAAGCCACTCCATTACTTAACTCGGGGTGTTCAAAGGTAAAAGAACACACATGTTTTCGCATGGAAAACGATACACCTAAGAGACTAGCCACTCCATTACTTAACTCGGGGCGTTCTAAGGTGAAAAAACAACGTTCCGTCCGTAAAAACGAGATTTATGTCTGTCCGTTCGGTCGGCATTTTCTCAGTTTTCGGTCCGAACTTGGAAATGGACGAAACTCTTTTGTTTTGGAATCTAAAACAACAAGATGGACAAGGCTTAGCCGGGACGATTTAAGGCCAATAAAGAACATTTGGACTATGGGAACGGGATTTTGTCCGGACATTCGGCTTGGTATCTTCTCGATTTTTGTTCTGAACTTATAAGTGAACGAATCACAAATGTTTTCGCATGGAAAACGATACACCTAAGAGACTAGCCACTCCATTACTTAACTTGCGGCGTTCTAAGGTGAAAAAACAACGTCCCGTCCGCATAAACGAGATTTAAGTCCGTCCGTTCGATCGGCATTTACTCGGTTTTCGGTCCGAACTTGGAAATGGACGAAATTCTTTTGTTTTGGAATCTAAAACCACAAGATCGACAAGGCTTAGCCGGGACGTTTTAAGGCCAATATAGAACATTTGGACCATGGGAACGGGGTTTTGTCCGGACATTCGGCTTGGTATGTACTCGATTTTTGTTCCGAAGTTATGAGTGGACGAAACACACATGTTTTCGCATGCAAAACGGTACACCTAAGAGACTAGCCACTCCATTACTTAACTCGGGGCTTTCTAAGGTGAAACAACAACGTTCCGTCCATAAAAAGGAGATTTATGTCCGTCGGTTCGGTCGGCATTTACTCTGTTTTTTGTCCGAACTAGGAAATGGACGAAACTCACTTGTTTGGGAATCTAAAACCTCAAGATCGACAAGGCTTAGCGGGGACGTTTTAAGGCCTATATAGAACATATGGACCCTTGGAACGGGGTTTCGTCCGGACATTCGGCTTGGTATGTACTCGATTTTGTTCAGAACTTATAAGTGGACGAAACACACATGTTTTCGCATGGAAAACGATACACCTAAGAGACTAGCCACTCCATTACTTAACTCGGGGCGTTCTAAGGTGAAAAAACAACGTTCCGTCCGTAAAAACAAGATTCATCTTCGTCCGTTTGGTCGGCATTTACTAGGTTTTCGGTCTGAACTTAGAAATGGACGAAACTCACTTGTTTTGGAATCTAAAACCACAAGATCGACAAGGCTTAGCCAGGACGTTTTAAGGCCAATATAGAACATTTGGACCATGAGAACAGGGTTTTGTCCGGACATTCGGCTTGGTATTTACTCGATTTTGTTTCGAACTTATAGGTGGACGAAACACACATGTTTTCGCATGGAAAACGATACACCTAAGAGACTAGCCACTCCATTACTTAACTCGGGGAGTTCTAAGGTGAAAAAACAACGTCCCGTCCACAAAAACGAGATTTATGTCCGTCCGTTCGGTCTGCATTTACTCGGTTTTCGGTCCGAACTTGGAAATGGAAGAAACTCTTTTGTTTTGGAATCTAAAACCACAAGATCGACAAGGCTTAGGCGGGACGTTTTAAGGCCAATATAGAACATTTGGACCTTGGGAACGGGATTTTGTCCGAACATTCGGCTTGGTATGTACACGATTTTTGTTCCGAACTTATGAGTGGACGAAACACACATGTTTTCGCATGGAAAACGATACACCTAAGAGACTAGCCACTCCATTACTTAACTCGGGGCGTTCTAAGGTGAAAAAACAACGTTTTGTCCGTAAAAACGAGATTTATGTCCGTCTGTTCGGTCGGCATTTACTCGGTTTTCGGTCTGAACTTGGAAATGGATGAAACTCACTTGTTTTGGAATCTAAAGCCTCAAGATCGACAAGGCTTAACCGGGACGTTTTAAAGCCAATATAGAACATTTGGAGCATGGGAACGGGGTTTTGTCCGGACATTCGGCTTTGTATATTCTCGATTTTTGTTCTGAACTTATAAGTGGACGAAACACACATGTTTTCGCATGGAAAACAATACACCTAAGAGACTAGCCACTCCATTACTTAACTCGGGGCGTTCTAAGGTGAAAAAACAACGTTCCGTCCGTAAAATTGAGATTTATGTCCGTCCGTTCGGTCGTCATTTACTCAGTTTTCGGTCTGAACTTGGAAATGGACGAAACTCACTTGTTTTGGAATCTAAAACCACAAGATCGACAAGGCTTAGCCAGGACGTTATAAGGCCAATATAGAACATTTGGACCACGGGAACGGGGTTTTGTCAGGACATTCGGCTTAAAAGTGGACGAAACACACATGTTTTCGCATGGAAAACAATACACCTAAGAGACTAGCCACTCCATTACTTAATTTGGGGTGTTCTAAGGTGTGAAAACAACGTTCTTTCCGTAAAAACGAGATTTGTCTCCGTCCGTTCGGTCGGCATTTACTCGGTTTTTGGTCCAAACTTGGAAATGGACGAAACTCACTTGTTTTGGAATCTAAAGCTTCAAGATAGAGAGAGCTTAGCCGGGACGTTTTAAGGCCAATATAGAACATTTGGACCATGGGAACGGGGTTTTGTCCGGACATTTGGCTTGGTATGTACTCGATTTTTCTTCCGAACTTATAAGTGGACGAAACACACATAAACGCATGGAAAACGATACACCTAAGAGACAAGCCACTCCATTACTTAACTCGGGGTGTTCTAAGGTAAAAGAACACATGTTTTCGCATGGAAAACGATACACCTAAGAAACTAGCCACTCCATTACTTAACTCGGGGCGTTCTAAGGTGAAAAAACAACGTTCCGTCCGTAAAAACGAGATTTATGTCTGTCCGGTCGGTCGGCATTTTCTCAGTTTTCGGTCCGAACTTGGAAATGGACGAAACTCTTTTGTTTTGGAATCTAAAACCACAAGATCGACAAGGCTTAGCCGGGACGTTTTAAGGCCAATATAGAACATTTGGACCATGGGAACGGGGTTTTGTCCGGACATTCGGCTTGGTATGTACTCGATTTTTGTTCCGAAGTTATGAGTGGACGAAACACACATGTTTTCGCATGCAAAACGGTACACCTAAGAGACTAGCCACTCCATTACTTAACTCGGGGCTTTCTAAGGTGAAACAACAACGTTCCGTCCATAAAAAGGAGATTTATGTCCGTCGGTTCGGTCGGCATTTACTCTGTTTTTTGTCCGAACTAGGAAATGGACGAAACTCACTTGTTTGGGAATCTAAAACCTCAAGATCGACAAGGCTTAGCCAGGACGTTTTAAGGCCAATATAGAACATTTGGACCATGGGAACAGGGTTTTGTCCGGACATTCGGCTTGGTATTTACTCGATTTTGTTCCGAACTTATAAGTGGACGAAACACACATGTTTTCGCATGGAAAACGATACACCTAAGAGACTAGCCACTCCATTACTTAACTCGGGGCGTTCTAAGGTGAAAAAACAACTTTCCGTCCGCAAAAACGAGATTTATGTCCGTCCGTTCGGTCTGCATTTACTCGGTTTTCGGTCCGAACTTGGAAATGGACGAAACTCTTTTGTTTTGGAATCTAAAACCACAAGATCGACAAAGCTTAGCCGGGACGCTTTAAGGCCAATATAAAACATTTGGACCATGGGAACGGGATTTTGTCCGAACATTCGGCTTGGTATGTACACGATTTTTGTTCCGAACTTATGAGTGGACGAAACACACATGTTCTCGCATGGAAAACGATACACCTAAGAGACTAGCCACTCCATTACTTAACTCGGGGCGTTCTAAGGTGAAAAAACAACGTTCCGTCCGTAAAAACGAGATTCATGTTCGTCCGTTCGGTCGGCATTTACTAGGTTTTCGGTCTGAACTTAGAAATGGACGAAACTCACTTGTTTTGGAATCTAAAACCACAAGATCGACAAGGCTTAGCCAGGACGTTTTAAGGCCAATATAGAACATTTGGACCATGGGAACAGGGTTTTGTCCGGACATTCGGCTTGGTATTTACTCGATTTTGTTCCGAACTTATAAGTGGACGAAACACACATGTTTTCGCATGGAAAACGATACACCTAAGAGACTAGCCACTCCATTACTTAACTCGGGGAGTTCTAAGGTGAAAAAACAACGTCCCGTCCACAAAAACGAGATTTATGTCCGACCGTTCGGTCTGCATTTACTCGGTTTTCGGTCCGAACTTGGAAATGGACGAAACTCTTTTGTTTTAGAATCTAAAACCACAAGATCGACAAGGCTTAGGCGGGACGTTTTAAGGCCAATATAGAACATTTGGACCTTGGGAACGGGATTTTGTCCGAACATTCGGCTTGGTATGTACACGATTTTTGTTCCGAACTTATGAGTGGACGAAACACACATGTTTTCGCATGGAAAATGATACACCTAAGAGACTAGCCACTCCATTACTTAACTCGGGGCGTTCTAAGGTGAAAAAACAACGTTTTGTCCGTAAAAACGAGATTTATGTCCGTCGGTTCGGTCGGCATTTACTCCGTTTTCGGTCTGAACTTGGCAATGGATGAAACTCACTTGTTTTGGAATCTAAAGCCTCAAGATCGAAAAGGCTTAACCGGGACGTTTTAAGGCCAATATAGAACATTTGGAGCATGGGAACGGGGTTTTGTCCGGACATTCGGCTTGGTATGTTCTCGATTTTTGTTCCAAACTTATAAGTGGACGAAACACACATGTTTTCGCATGGAAAACAATACACCTAAGAGACTAGCCACTCCATTACTTAACTCGGGGCGTTCTAAGGTGAAAAAACAACTTTCCGTCCGCAAAAACGAGATTTATGTCCGTCCGTTCGGTCTGCATTTACTCGGTTTTCGGTCCGAACTTGGAAATGGACGAAACTCTTTTGTTTTGGAATCTAAAACCACAAGATCGACAAGGCTTAGCAGGGACGCTTTAAGGCCAATATAAAACATTTGGACCATGGGAACGGGATTTTGTACGAACATTCGGCTTGGTATGTACACGATTTTTGTTCCGAACTTATGAGTGGACGAAACACACATGTTCTCGCATGGAAAACGATACACCTAAGAGACTAGCCACTCCATTACTTAACTCGGGGCGTTCTAAGGTGAAAAAACAACGTTCCGTCCGTAAAAACGAGATTCATGTTCGTCCGTTCGGTCGGCATTTACTAGGTTTTCGGTCTGAACTTAGAAATGGACGAAACTCACTTGTTTTGGAATCTAAAACCACAAGATCGACAAGGCTTAGCCAGGACTTTTTAAGGCCAATATAGAACATTTGGACCATGGGAACAGGGTTTTGTCCGGACATTCGGCTTGGTATTTACTCGATTTTGTTCCGAACTTATAGGTGGACAAAACACACATGTTTTCGCATGGAAAACGATACACCTAAGAGACTAGCCACTCCATTACTTAACTCGGGGCGTTCTAAGGTGAAAAAACAACGTCCCGTCCACAATAACGAGATTTATGTCCGTCCGTTCGGTCTGCATTTACTCGGTTTTCGGTCCGAACTTGGAAATGGACGAAACTCTTTTGTTTTGGAATCTAAAACCACAAGATCGACAAGGCTTAGGCGGGACGTTTTAAGGCCAATATAGAACATTTGGACCTTGGGAACGGGATTTTGTCCGAACATTCGGCTTGGTATGTACACGATTTTTGTTCCGAACTTATGAGTGGACGAAACACACATGTTTTCGCATGGAAAACGATACACCTAAGAGACTAGCCACTCCATTACTTAACTCGGGGCGTTCTAAGGTGAAAAAACAACGTTTTGTCCGTAAAAACGAGATTTATGTCCGTCGGTTCGGTCGGCATTTACTCCGTTTTCGGTCTGAACTTGGCAATGGATGAAACTCACTTGTTTTGGAATCTAAAGCCTCAAGATCGAAAAGGCTTAACCGGGACGTTTTAAGGCCAATATAGAACATTTGGAGCATGGGAACGGGGGTTTTGTCCGGACATTCGGCTTGGTATGTTCTCGATTTTTGTTCCAAACTTATAAGTGGACGAAACAAACATGTTTTCGCATGGAAAACAATACACCTAAGAGACTAGCCACTCCATTACTTAACTCGGGGCGTTCTAAGGTGAAAAAACAACTTTCCGTCCGCAAAAAACGTGATTTATGTCCGTCCGTTCGGTCTGCATTTACTCGGTTTTCGGTCCGAACTTGGAAATGGACGAAACTCTTTGTTTTGGAATCTAAAGCCTCAAGATCGACAAGGCTTAACCGGGGCATTTTAAGGCCAATATAGAACATTTGGAGCATGGGAACGGGGTTTTGTCCGGACATTCGGCTTGGTATGTTCTCGATTTTTGTTCCGAACTTATAAGTGGACGAAACACACATGTTTTCGCATGGAAAACAATACACCTAAGAGACTAGCCACTCCATTACTTAACTCGGGGCGTTCTAAGGTGAAAAAACAACGTTCCGTCCGTAAAAACGAGATTTATGTCCGTCCGTTCGGTCGTCATTTACTCAGTTTTCAGTCCGAACTTGGAAATGGACGAAACTCTTTTGTTTTGGAATCTAAACCAACTAGATCGACAGAGCTTAGCCAGGACGTTTTAAGGCCAATATAGAACATTTGGACCATGGGAACGGGGTTTTGTCCGGACATTCGGCTTGGTATGTACTCGATTTTTGTTCCGAACTTATAAGTGGACGAAACACACATAAACGCATGGAAAACGATACACCTAAGAGACTAGCCACTCCATTACTTAACTCGGGGTGTTCTAAGGTGAAAAAACAACGTTCCATCCGTAAAAACGAGATTTATGTCCTTCCGTTCGGTCAGCATTTACTCGGTTTTCGGACTGAACTTGGAAATGGACGAAACTCACTTGTTTTGGAATCCAAAATCACAAGATCGACAAGGCTTAGCCAGGACGTTTTAAGGCCAATATAGAACATTTGGACCATGGGAACGGGGTTTTGTCCGGACATTCGGCTTGGTATTTACTCGATTTTGTTCCGAACTTATAAGTGGACGAAACACACATGTTTTCGCCATGGAAAACGATACACCTAAGAGACTAGCCACTCATTACTTAACTCGGGGCGTTCTAAGGTGAAAAAACAAACGTTCCGTCCGTAAAAACGAGATTTATGTTTGTCCGGTCGGTCGGCATTTTCTCGGTTTCGGTCCAAACTTGGAAATGGACGAAACTCTTTTGTTTGGAATCTAAACAACAAGATCGACAAGGCTTAGCCTGGACGATTTAAGGCCAATAAAGAACATTTGGACTATGGGGACGGGATTTTGTCCGGACATTCGGCTTGGTATCTACTCGATTTTTTTCCTGAACTTATAAGGACACGAATCACAATGTTTTCGCATGGAAAACGGTACACCT
>JAJHQE010000193.1:5100-30047 GCA_020826895.1 Aquilegia kansuensis
GGAATTTTGCTATTATCTTTCATAAATTTCTCCTCACAACCATAAATTCCATCAACACAACCAAATTTAAAAAACCCCCAAATTTCGCGAAACCCTAATTACTAAATTCTACAAAATTGAAAAAACCCAAGTTTAATCCTAAACTAGAATTGCGAAAAATGGTTTAAATCAATAAACATTTCGAATTTGAGAAGAACATCAACAAAAATCGGAAAACAGAAAAATCTGTTGCGATTTTGTAGAAAGAATTTCATTGTTTTGATATCATCTTTCATAAATTTCTCCTCAACACCATAAATTCCATCAACACAAACCAAATTTACATAAAACCCCAAATTTCGCGAAACCCTAATTACTAAATTCAAACAAAATTGAAAACCCTAGTTTAATTCTAACTAGAATTTGCGAAAAAATGGTTTAAATCACTACAACATTTCGAAATTTGAGAAGAACATCAACAGAATTCGAAAAACAAGCAAATCAGTTGCGATTTTGTAGAAGTGAAGAGAAATAGTAAAAATTTTCGAAATAAAATGGGAGTAGAGATTGATTACCTTTTAGAAATAGTTGAAACTTCAAGTTTTTTACACCGTAGCTGTCGCGATCGAGCTTTTTTCTCTCACAGATCTGATCGAATTGGTAGGGATAAGAAGGTTTTACACCGATGCTGTCGTTCTCGATTTTTTTTTTCTCTTCAGATCTGGAAAATTACCCTTTATACCCGGCAAATCGAAACCGAGTAAATCGGTTGGGAATTTTACCCACACCCCCCCCCGGACCTGATTCACCCGGATGAATCCGGTAAATGGGGTCACGTGCTTGTTTTTGGTAAAAAGGATCCGAAGCAAATTTCTGTTATCAAACACAGGTAATTGGCTGGTCAAACCGTGTAAAACCAATTCACCCGGGTGAATAGGGTATTCACCGGTTATCAAACATGCCCTTAGAGCATCTCTCTAATGGGTTTCCCATATTTAGCCTACACATGGACGATTTAGCCTCCACGTAGGTGCCACCTCCTTTCCTATCACTTTTTTTAGCAGGTCTTCCATACCTATCAGGGGTATCCCTAACGCGTTTCCTATTTTTTTGCTAAATTTTTATCTTCCACGCTGGTGCAACCAGCGTGGAAATGTTTTTCTGTTCCACGCTGGTCCAACCAGCGTGGAAGATTGGGCTTCGCGTGGTTGGGCTTAGGGGCAGTAGCTGGGCTGGGCTTCGGGCAGTGGGCTTTGTAGGTAAGATGTTCCACGCTGGTTGAACCAGCGTGGAACTTTAATGAAGTTTTTTTTTTTAACAAACAGCAAACAACAACCACCGTCTTCTCCATCTTTCCGCCGCCATTCTTCCTCCTCTTCCGCCATTTTCAACTTCTTTCATCTTGATTTTGCTACTTCTACTTCTTCCTACTCAAAAATTACCCAACCATTTAGCCATGTTTTGTTATTTTTATATTTAGCCATCTTTTTATTAGTTTTAACTCAAAAATTTAATTTTTTGGTAAATCACAAATTATGGCTCCAAAAAGAAGATTGTGCGGTAAAATCGTTCAAAAGGTGTATGAAGGAACTAGTAGTACTACGGAAGATCAATCTTCAGATAATATGGAAGTCGAAGTTGTCGACATTGATTTTCCACATTTTCGCGAAGTTCGAGATTATACACCAAGAGAGCTCGCTCCATGTACTGGATCGCATCTTAGTGATAATCAGTATTCCGTCGATGTAAGTATTTGATTTAATTTTAATATTTATTTTTTAATTAATATTTCATTATTTTTTAATTAATTTATTAGTTTTTTAATTAATATTATTAGTTTTTTAATTAATTTTTATTAGTTTCTTAATTAAATTTTTTTAGTTTTTAATTGGTAAATTGTTCGTTGAATGTAGAGGATGAAAAATTTGACATATAGAGGCAAAATGAATAACGTAATGACTTGGTGGTCATATATGGTTGAAAGAGGAAATGATTTTGCTCATGTACGAGACCGAATACAAGCGACGCCATTTGGGCCTCTCGTTTCTTTGACACCATTTCGAACTGATCGTCAACTTATATTCGCGTTGCTTGAGCGATGGTGGCCGACGACACATACATTTCATTTGCCTCTCGGTGAGCTTGCTTTTACTCCTCATGATTTTACTATGCTTACGGTTTGCGTGTCGCGGTGGGAGAGATTGTGCCATATATTTCATCTTATGATAATAATGAGTGTGAGGCTACTATATTATTCCCAACTCTAAGTGAATATGAGGAGGCTTGGAAGGATGATAACAAACAAACAGGTTTACAGTATGGTTTTTTGAGAATATATACATGCTGCGTACTGTTGCTGATGATAATTAGGTGTTAGAGCCCAATTCAGTTGAAGAGGATGAGTATGTTTTAGCTTTTCTGTTATACTTTGTGTCCGGGGTTTTGTTTTCTACTGGACACAGTTGTGTGAAGTTGGGTTGGTGTGGAGCGTTGCTTGATACAAGCAAGATTGGAGACTACGATTGGGGCGGTGCAGTGATGGCACACATGTATTATCAGATGGATTATTTTTCTATGAGTGGCAAGAAATTACACAACATCGGTGGGTTCATTTGGATTCTACAGGTTAGTTATGGTTTTTATATTATTTTTAATTAATCTAAAGCATAAAAGCATGAATGATTTTTTTATTTTTGTATATAATTTTTTTAATTACGAAATTTTTATTATGTAGTTTTGGTGGTATGAGTATCTGGGCACGTGTAATCCGATTTTGTTAGACTGTAGACCACAAGTGTTCCCTCGTATTCTTATTTGGGCCCTTGAAAACCGAGCTGAAATGATGGGACTTGTAATGAATAACTTTAAACAAGCAAGGGCCTCGATCGAACAGAAAACTTGGGATAGTATTAGGTGGATGCCTTGGGCTGGGTTACCATCAAACAGTGTCCCACACATTGACAGCTCTAGAATCATATCTCAGACGAGAGTGGTTTTAGTTTCTCCAGAGATTACTGTTTGGTTTTTAGGGGATAGATGTTTACGACAGACGACTGGTTTGATAGCTATTCCTCATCCTCCACCACCTGATATGGCTCCAGTGAGTCTTCCTTTGGAGCAGATCCGTGCTCGTAGATCATCCTTTAACTGGCCAGTTAGTTCAGCTTTTTGTAAGTTTGTACCAGCTATGGAGTACCAGTTATATTGGAACACTGTTTCTCGGGGCACATTAGCTATTTCCCCGTCTCTCGTGAGGGTAACGTAGATTATGTGTCATGGCGAGGCATACGACCAGTATCAGATTCCTTTCCCAGCAGACCCTACTACTACTCAGCAAGATTACCCTTTGAGACAAATACAGTATGCAGAACAGGCTGGTGAACATAGCCTTAGGTTGATGGGATCACAAGGTATGACATGGACTGTACCGGTTCCCTTTCTCGACTGTGACTTAGTTACACAGCATGTACCTGATTTTGATACCTTAGACGAGGTATGTTTATTTTTGTTTTTTTACAATTGTATTTATAATTTTATATTTGTTAGTTAAATCTTGTATATTTATAACTAAGGGAACTCTTGTGAATACAGGCTGCTCTCCGGTCACGTTTAGCAGATGCTGTAATGCTTGGTCAAGGGATGCGGCATGCAACATTTGATTCTTCTGCGAGATATTATGGTTGGTTGCAAGAGCAAAGGACTGCCAACAAGGGCTGAAGAAGAACTCGCATCAAGTGCTTCTAGGGTTGCTGAGCTGACAAGCACATTAGAGGCCTTGGTAAGTAATTATTAATTACTATTACAGTTAAACCCTAAAATTATTAATTTTAGTTATTAAATTTTAATTGTATTTATATTTGATTATAGGAGTTGCAAGGGCACACTAGACGCGGTGGACGGGGACGATGTGCACGGGGCCGAAGTGGACGAGGCCGAAGTGGGGAGAGTAGTCAGGGGAGTGCACCTTGTGTTTTGAGTGCTTGATATTACTTGATATTAGGGTGGGTTTGATGTTTGTTAACTGTATACTATTTCTTGATATTAGGGTTGTTTCTGTTGAACCACCATAAAAGATAAATTTATGGTTATTTCGTAATGATTTATTTATTCGTTGAAATAGTAATAAAAATATATTAATCAAAATAGTAATACATTAATCAAATTAAATTTAAAATTCAATACATAATTAAATAAAACATTTTAACCTTCGATACATTTTAATTTTCATACTCTTCACCACAAGTTGAACAAAACATTTTACCCAATACATAATCAAAATCAAACGAATCATGATTACAATTTTCGGGAAGCACATGAATTTCATCTTCATACTCGTCAATAAGTCGATTAAATTCATCATCGATACGCTTTTGTTCTTCGGGTGTTAATGGTTTTTCTTCTTCGATGATTCTTTCTCCATTTCTTCACGTTTTTCATCTTTCGGATCTTCAATGCGCGTCGAAAAGTGTTTGACAGAACCATCTCCCATAATTATATAAAAAAAGTATCAAACTCAAATGAAAAGATGAAGAATGAAGAAGTAGAAAGAAATGAAGTAGATATCGAAACGAAGAACATGTATATATAGGTGTGATTTATAGCCGTTTGGAAATTTAGCCGTTCGGAAAATATGGCCGTTCGGAAGTAGCCGTTGGAAATTTAGGGTTCCACGCTGGTTTGACTTGCGTGGAATAAAAAAAAATAAAAAAAGGTTCCACGCCGGTTTGACCTGCGTGGAATAAAAAAAAAAAAAAAAAAATGTTCCACGCTGGTTGAACCAGCGTGGAATTAAAAAAATAATAAAAAAAAGTTCCACGCTGTTGAACCAGCGTGGAATTAAAAAAATAATAAAAAAAGTTCCACGCTGTTGAACCAGCGTGGAACATTTTATTTTGCCCATTTCTATAATCCTATCTTTGGTTCGATTTGGCTGAAGTTATAGCAGACCGGCCCACCACGTCCTACGTGGATGGCCGGCTGCTATAATTTTAGCAGACGCGTTAGGGTGCTGTTTTTTCGGAATTCGTATAATTTAGGTTTTAGGAGACCCATTAGAGATGCTCTTAGTAGCTCGAGATGATGATCGATGAACAAGGTGCTAGCAGTTGGTAGATTGAAACCTTTTGAATTCATTCTCTGCATTAATAACGAAATATGTATGCTTTAATTAACTCAAATTAACATTTAAATACCATCACAGAATCAAATAATGATGAAGCAAATAAGGATACACGAAGTTTATAAGAAACACATAACAAAAGTTTCAAAATTGGCATTACACAGTAAACTGGAAAGATCAATCAACTAAGTTGTGGACATGGTTATATAAAACTTAAATTAAAAAAAAAAATCTTGATAAGCATGGGAATTGAGGATGCAACAGTGTCATTTCCAAGAAAGAAGCAAGTATTGGTTCAAAGACTGAAAGACAAGTCTACATCAGGTACTGAAGATAATATTTACGGGAAGGCATCTGCATGGTATCATGTTACCTATCATCCCCTTTAAGATTAATCTATTGTTCATGTTTATACTATAATGAAGCAAAGCGCGGTACATACTGATGGCTTAGCATCTCTCCATGTACTAGATTATATTAAACAGATGTAAATATTTCTCTCTTTCACTTTGTTACAGTAATTATTTATGACCTGTTCTGTTTCCTCCACTCACTCAATCATGTTTTCTACATTTTAGTAGACCAAAAGAAAACACTTTATATAATAATAATAGTTCAAAGTTTGCAGGGATTAAAAAAAGAAAACCCCAAACCAAAAGTACTGAAAGACTGAAATACTGGCTGGCTCCTTGAGAAGAACCAAAGTGTTAGTAGAATAGTATAAAAGAATGAACAACGTACCCTAAACTAAACTCTGATCACCCAAAACCACCAAACAGAGAATTGAAGAGAAGCTAGGGGCCTGTTTACTTGCGGAAAACTGTTTCAGTTTTCCATTTCCATTTTTCTTTTCTATCTCTAGTTTCTTTTTCTAATGAAAATTTTGGAAAATTGGAAAACGTGTTCACTTGATTTTAAAAATTAGAAAACTGTTTTCTGTTTTCTATTTTTTTTTTTTTTTTTTTTAATAAAATTCAAATTTTATTGATAAACTTAACAAATTACACAAAAGTAGAGGACAAACGTGCTACAAACTGCGCGGCAAGTCCTTTCTGGATAGCAAACCCGATTTTCCTAAATACATATTCGTTCGAACCTGTAGTCATCACGTTGCTATCCATTATCTTCTGCACTCTCCTGAGGAGTTCAACTGCTTCTGAACCTAGCAATCCAAATGTGTCAAATACAAAGGGGATGAAACTATGTTGGTTAGCCCTAACAACTTATTTCTTATTTTTTTTTATTTTTTTTTTAAAACAACTTATTTTTTTCTCGAAATAATAACAACTTTTATTGATAAGCTCAAAGAATTACACAAGCTTAAACGTAAAAGACATAACAGCTTGAACGAGATTCCATTAAATAAGTTGTGCAAATAATTTTTTCAAACCAAAACAACAATATAAGCATAATAAAAAGAAAATATTCAATAATATACATGTCCTCCACGAAAAAGGTTGTAACAAACTACAATTCATCGTATTACAAATTCAACATCCTGTAGTACATAAAAAAATCAACGACGATTGTAGTCATCCCATATCTCATTTGCAATGACATCTCTCACTGTAGCCATCTGGTTTTGTTGGGACATATCTACTTCAATACCTTCTTATACCACATCAAAACCTAACTTCAATACCTTCTTGTACTGTGGCGCTTGTTTGGGAACATAACGAAAACAAAGCTAAAGATAGTCCCAACTACAGGAGGTAACACCATTAACAACCAGCTTTAATTTATTCAGCTATTAGTGTTATCAAACAATATTTTCTTCTCCTCATAGTCCACCTGTTTCATCAATTAAGAGTAAATTTAACCATAAACTATATCTTCTGAACCACCAAACTGTAACATAATAGGCATAGTAAAACATTCCTAATAAAAACATTCAAGTCCAAACATTAATTAATACCTGAGGGTTACAACCCTAGCAATGGTTCTATCCATGAGAAAAGTCATACTAAAAAAAAAAAGCAGAAATGAACACTGGGATTATACCAGCCTTGAAGTTTCCCACTAAAATAGCTCACTCATCTGCAGTAATATTTGCTTCCCGCCACACATTCTGATTAGTACTGAAATTCATAAGAGGAGAGTTCTTTGACGTCTTCAATAGTCCCCTACAGCTCCCAAAGTTGGTTATAATCCTTCTTACTGCATACAACCAAACACCAAGTTATCAACATGAAGTGAGTCTCTTTATAAAAGAGGAGAAGCATATTCACAAGCTTTAATGCTCAGGATGCAGATAAAAGCATCAGCCCGAGGAATTGTGACTACAGCTGCCAATTTAAAACTGCCTGATTTGTACCAAAGTATGGAAGTGGGTCTTAGTTTCCATGAGATGCACTGCTGGGCTTTGATCAGAAATAAACCTACTGCTGTTTTACAGATATAAGTAAATAAGCTCTTTCCAGAGCTCCAAAGAATGCGTAAGGTATGCAAAGGATAGGATAAACAACAATTCTGGCAGGAGAAAACCACAAAGGAGATCCAAGAGGAACATTTAAAATGGGCAGAATTACACGGATGGTTCTGGCAAACCAAACAAACCAAAGATCCATGATAATAACGATTTTGTCATTAAAACTGAATGGTATGAAATAAATGCTTGTCACTGAATCCTGAATGATAATGATAAGAAAGTGGGACAATCTTATCCTTATCCTAAATCAGTACATTTGTATCTCAGTTGTCTTGACAAACTGTAATTCTTACAAACCACAATAACTTTTTTTTCCAAAGACAGCCAAATTTTTACTACAGTGCTCTAGTATGTTGCCGCTTATAGACTTATACGTAGTACAATTTATTGAAATTAAAAATATGAAATTCACTTACTAAGAAATGGTGTGTTACGAGAACAGAGTTGAAAAATTAACACAAGCTGCACAAAGTTGATAGGAAAAAAAGAAAAAAGAGAAGAAGTCAACAAGGAGAGTTTACTATGAACTTGATCCAATAGAAATTGGCAACTTTCTGCAGCAATGAGAAGCAAACCCTACCTTCATAGAAAGTTGAATTGAAACACTAAAAGTTGTATCTGACTCAATCTAGCACCTTACTATGCTGACAACATATCAGACTGAATAGAAGACCAATTCAACACACTCAACCAAGCAACTAGAAGCCAATTTAAAAATAAACAACCTTAACCGCATCCGACCATAAAAATAAATTCGACGAAAACCGTAGGAATAAAAGGAAGGAAAAGAATCAATAATCTTAGCCACTTCTTCCATCCTAGGAAAGACTTGGTCCAACTGTTGTTCAAAACAGTAGTTCTACTTATGTCTCAATAACAAACTAGTCTTCTAACACAAGTATCAAAGAATTCAGTTTGAGGTTCAAACATTCATAATGAATGAACCACACATGAATGCATGCACCAATGCTTTAAGAACCTAGGTTTGACTCACAACTAGTATTTACCCAAAACCTGGCGTACCACGACAATATGGCACAGATGATGATAAAAAACATCAAGATGGGCGAAACACGCAGAGATATATAAATTGGAGATTCCAGACAGCATAATAATAGTTAGGGCAACAGTTACAACTGGATCTCCACAATTAATGAAAAATATACTAAGTACAGAAACAAGGAAGAGTCTTATGCTTGGAATATTAGTTTTTACGTTAATGTTTCTGTTTTACCACATATGGTACTTTATTGACGTCAATCTACTGTTTATTATAGTTCAATTCACGAAACTAAGATAAACCTAACAAGATGAACCATCTAAGATGACCAACTTAAACACACGCAACATATTAAAGAGTGCTCCAACACCTCTAATCAATTAATGGAAACATGGATACGGGGATACCTACATATAACACTCCACCCTTCTGCAAGTCTTGAGTATTAATAAAATTATATTTTTTATTCTGTTAATAGCTCAAAGGGGAGGATTGACATATTAAAAGTATCGGTTCAGAATTTTGATTACTGTAACTGTCGAGACAAATTTAACAAAGGAATTGGTACTGAAGGCTTACATATTTTCTATGTTATTCAAACATGTTATAACAATGATAGGATAAAGCATGTGACACATGGTTGAAGAATTCCAAAATGCTTGCTGAAAGGATACCATCATCAGTTAGCAAATGTCGGCAAAATTAGGATAAAATTCAATTTAGCACCCAACACATTTTCGTGTAAATAACAATGTGTTTAGTTAAATACCCATCTCTTCTTGCTAAATCCATCTCCACTAACAACAATAATTCTACATATCAACATCAAAATTGTTCTCTCAAAGTTTCTTACCTAAAATTAATTCATGTGGATTATCACTAAAAAAAAAAAAAGACAATCTCTAGTCTAAAGTATGAACACAAATAGAAGAAGAAAACAAAGAAGAAAGCAGATTAATCGAAATCTCACCTTCGATTGAAGATTGAAGAAAGTGATTCCAGATCTCCAACAACTCAACAGAGATCGATGAAAGTTACAACGAGAGAGAGAGAGGAAGAAGAGATCGAAGTAGAAGAGATCGAAGTTCTTCCTCTCCCTTAATCTTCTTCTTCTACTGTTGCTTTTAATTTTTTTTTTTTTTCGTTCTCTCCGACCCGACGTTTTTCAAATAGAAAACTCTAAATCGGTGTTTTCCAAGTTTATGCTCAAATCAGAAAACAGAAAATTTTAGAAAATTGGGGAACTGTTTTCTAACTTAAGAAAATAACACAAGTAAACACGTTTTCTAGTTTTTGTTTTCGTTAGAGATAATTTTCCGGAAAACAGGCCCGTTTTCTGCAAGTAAACAGGGCCTAGGTTTTAGGTTAGATATATAGAAAGAGAAGGATTTATTATTAGTGTTTACTGCCTTTTAGCTCGAGGTAAACCGATTTGTACTTATATAATTGGGAGACGGCCAATATCCAAACCCAGTTATTAGTAATTAAGCAACATTTAATTTCGGAGCCCAACCTAAATATATAAGAAAAATAGTAGTTAAACCCCATACACTAAAAAAAAACCCTAACACATCTTAGTGTTCAATCAAAATACCAATTGATTGGGACCTGCATTCCTCATTTATTAACGTGTTATGGTTTCAAACTGAATCTGAACTTTGCCCACACCATATATTCATATGGGATTCACTTTAGACGTTTTCTGACACTAGAATGAACCTCAATGGTTCCTTCTTAGTAGTAAACTTAAAACATTTTACAATCCTCTCTGCGGCTCTTTGTCTCTCTAACACAGCAACTACTCCAATCCTAAAAAACGAACAAGAGTTCTTTTAAAATAAGTTAAAATTTATAGAATTGTCATAATTGAAATTTAGTAAGGCCATGAAACAGAAGCTTTTACAAATGCACAATGCTAACAATGAAATAACGGATTTCATTATCCATCAAAGGCATTGTTTAATGAAAGAAAAACAAAAACAAATAACAAATAAATAAATAAATAAACAAACACAATAAACAAATCATCTCGAGTGAAGTCATAATTCTACGTAGGGATCACACAAGGCAACGTATAACTAATAATAATTCTGGGTAAACTTGATTACCAACACAGTCAAACATAAGTAGATCGATTTAGCACAGAACAGAACAGAAAGTAGCATGAAATATAGATTGGATTGGTATGCAAAGATAGCGTTAAGACTCTAGTTGAGCTGATAGTTAGTTCTAACGATGTTTACGTTTTGAGGGTGCTTAATTATGAGTTATGACAGATTGACAGGACACATAGCAGAGGTGCAGCTGGAGTGTTAGAGTTGTGCTACACCGCTACTATAATAACTGAACAACTGTTCTGTTGCAGCAGGTTGTATCTATAGGGGTTATTTATCATATCAATAATTAAGTTTTGAGCAGAAATCATCAGGCTGAAGGCGGTTTGAAAGCTCTTCTTGGCATATGTATGCATATCATAACATAAACATCAGCTTGGTACACAATAGCGTACACATATGCATACACTAAAAGCAATGCAAATTGTATCCCTGACACTCCTTTCATTTTATCATTTAATTGGTTGTGCTTATCATGGGAAAATATTTCACACAATTATACTTCTAATTTCATCATATATAACCCACAAATGCCAAACAGTACTTCACATCCCACAATGGTGGAGCTCTTTAGCATCCTCACAATCAAGAATCCACAATCATGAACATTATCTGGATTGCAATTTCACCAACTAAAGAGCTTTTTAATTTTTTTTTTTTTTTTTTTTACATGGGTTTGACCCACTTTTTAAATTTCTTTAGCAATCCAAAAGAATTAACAACATCAGGTGTCGGTGATGATACCAAAGATCATCAAGCCTCTAGGGTTTGAATCCCACCAATGTTACCATAGATTAGCATTCCATAGCCAGCTTTCCATCTTTATCCATTTAAGTGCCAATGTTATCCATCATAGCCAGCTTTCCATCTTTATGCAGTTGCGCATGGGGTTTGCAAGGGAAGGCAGGGCAAGTACCAAGTTGGCTATGCATTTCTAAAAGAATAGCGGAGATGACAAAAGACAAATATAATAGAAGGTAAAAGTAGCAGCACTTTTTGGGCAATGGCAGAGCATCACAATGAAATGAAGGCAGCCATTAACATCCAGAAATCAAGAAGATACGTAGTACAACCAGGCAACCAGCTTTAGTAAAGTGAAAATATGATGTGGGGATGGGAGAAAAACATAGTGGCGTTGGTTGGTTTTGAGTAGTTGAAAACATCATGAGAGCTCTCTAAATCTCCACTTTGTTGAAAACATCATGAGAACATACACAATTTTTTCCATTTAACTGTTTTTTGATGAGGTAAAGAAGAAAGAAGAAAACTAAATAAAACAGATAAAAAGAGAAAACGTACTACCATATCAGATACGTTGAACGTCAAACACTGGAATGGGATTACAGGGATCCCCAAATATTTCCTAATGGAAACAGATCGAATTGGTGGTAACAACTAGCTAGTAGGTAGGAGATGACTAGAGCTTTCTTCCCGAAGCAATCCGTCTTTTGCACCTACACATTCCATCTTGTTGTATGGATTGCGATAGGTCATAGTGTATGGGTTTACTGGAGGTATGTCTCCTGGGGTAGCAATCTCTGACAGTAGCTTATATACTGGTCAGAATTGTAATTGTTTTCCAAAGTTTCGAATATAAATTTTCCATTTTATCAAAAAAAAAAATTGCGATAGGTCATAGTGTTGATTTGAAGACAACAGTTACGAGAAGCCATTGCTTATCTTAATTTATATAGGGCTGCAGTGAACATAAAAATGACAGTTAAATTAATTTTTGAGAGATGATGTAAATATATTTTATAATAAAGTAGATTACATGAAGGGAGAATAAAGTAGATTACATGAAGGGAGCTCTCCGATAATCCTTGCACAATTTTGAGAAGAATAGGATAATAAACATGAAGCAGAAAGATGAATACGAGTTTTCCTATAGGCTTACAGCTTACTTGTTTATATATATACTTAAATTAACTAAATTTCAATAATCTCCAATATCTTATTCTATAAACTATAATCTAATAAGTAAACCAACAATAGCAAACAAGGTTCTCCAAATTAAGTTGTAAAAACTCATTTTGATTCATTTCAGATAACTATACTTCAAATTGATAAGACCATTATTATACAAAATACACTCATACAGTACATAAACTAGAGTAATGCAACTTGTATGACATTATTTTCATTTTGCCATTTAGATTGGCTGTGCCCATCACAGAAAAACATTCTCACACAATTGTACTGATTTCATCATATATATAGTAATGTGCACCACCAGCCAGCATTGCTCATCAGAAAATCCACAATCTCCGAGTCTAAGGTTCAAGCTACGAATCCTAAACAGTATTCCACATTCTACCATAATGGTGAAAACCAATTCAGAACCCTCACAAAATGTGCTCCAATTTTGTCGTGCTTTGCATGTTTCAAGCAGATTGGTTTGGGTTTGACAACTGCAAAGGGCCTAATAAACAGTCTGTTTCAAATCCGGCAACTATAATTTTCTAGTAACCTAGAGAAAATCGGAAAAACTTCGCTTCATATGTATAGCACTTAGGACCAAACCCTCTCCTAAGCATATATCCACATACATATTAACTCCTAAAGAAGCACTTTAGGAAGCCTTCCATAATTTGATTAGGCTCGGTCAACTGGATTGTGTATATCTATTTATCCATATAGAAGATCTTCCAATTGAGAAGATATCCATCTACCTGAGACAAAGAGAAAGGTCTATCTATTTAAGATAGATGTTTAGGAGTACACTTTAGTCCTAGCCAACTCCAAAGCGCTATGGAGCGAAGTTTTAATCTTCAGAAATTGGATATCTATAATTCTATATATAAATATTCGAGTGTCAGCACAAACAATTTGAGCATGTACTTTTCTTCTAGTATCGAAATTGTGGATATATCAGAAATTGAATTTCGGCACAAAATCGAAACTTTTAGCTATGGTCCCCAAAGGGCCTGTGCACATGCGTGATGCATGGAATACACCTTATATTTTGAAGGTACTATTGGAAGTTGTTACTCATGCATTTTTCTAACCACTTCACAGAAAATATCGCGCCAATACCAGTTTTGTGTTGGGGGTTCATTATGGCATGGTTTTTGCATGTAAACATCTTTAACTTCCTGCACGCATGCCTGTGTGAGTTTGGCGGTGGGTTTTTTCATGCGGGGTGGGGGCTACTTAAGGGAGAAATGTGGTATTTGTACTTTCATATATATGTATATATCTTCCATCCTCATGTGCATCAGCGCATGGGGTTGCGGGGGAGGAGAGCCTGGGAGCCGGGAGGGCAAGTGCCAAGTTGGCTATGAATCCTATGATGCATTTTTAAAGGATGTTGGAGCTGAGACAAGACATAAATAATAGAAGGTAAAAGTGACTGTACTTTTCATATTGGGCATTTGGGCAATAGCAATATGGCATTGGCATTGGCATTGGCATTGGCATATCATCTCACATGAAACGCAGGCAGCCATTAAAACCCATAATTCAAGAAGAAATATAGTACAACCAGCTTTAGTAAAAGGGAAAATATTGATCTGGGGATGGGAGAAAACATAGTGGTCTTGGCGTGGTTTTTGAGTAGTTGAACTCTCTAAATCTCCACTTTGTTGAAGCATCATGTTTCTTTTTTTCCATTTATACTGTTTCTTGATAAAAGGAAGACCCTACTACCATTTGAATGGGGGATTAGATCGAGTGATCTCCAAAATTTTCCAATGGAATGAAACAGGGCTATGGTGAAACATAAAGGAATCATGTTTTCTCTCTTAAACTGACAAGTCAAATAAAGAGAAGACAGACAAGTCTTAGTGGCCAACTAGCAAGTTCTAACAGAATGAACTTGAAGTGGGAAGTTTGGAAAAGGAGAGAAGGGGTCCAAGTAGGACATATTGTCGTGGTGATCTTACTTTTTCATGTCAATATATATATCAGCTTGCGGTAGGTGTGAATCTTGTGTATGTATATGGAATGCAATACCAAGAGCTGCATCAAGCATTCATCAAACGACTTGTATTAAGCTCTGCGGGCGTGTTTGCTTGTTATAGAACAGTTTTTTTGGCAGAGCCAATTCTATGATATATGATAGACACTGTATAGGGATTTCCATCTCAGTGTGTATTAATTAGTGGCTCTGAAGTTTTGATCATGCAAATATGCAATTGTTTAGCATCAAGGCCTTCTCCACATACAAGGACTCTTTACCATAATGTGTTCAACAAGGATTAGCAAGTTTTGGAAATTAAAATGATTAACACTTGTCACTTGATATGAAAATAGCAAACTTTGTATAATTTTGATTGCAGAAATAAATATCCAGGAGATACAAAACATCCATTACAATACAACTAAAGCTCACCAACCTCCTATATACCTTACTAGTACGCATAACTTATGAGTTATGATCGGAACTACTCAGAACCTTGTAAATCTTAATGCATGCCCTTGTTGTATAATCTCAATTCTATACATATATTATGGTTGAAATTCTTCCTGGTTCCCTTCCTCTGGAAATTGGGACTCTTCCATGGAGTTGTTGAAGTCATTCTTTTCATTGTTACCATAATTGTAGTTGTTCCTTGAATTTACTCCTTGAGATGAAGATCTGAAGCCATCATAGTTTCTGTTGACTGCAGGGTGGTACTTATTAAGATAAGAATTCTCATTAACATTGTAAAAGTACTTTCCATTCTCCATGAACCTGGTGTCACTGAGGCCTTGTTGTTTGCCTTTGGACAAATTATCATCACCTTGGAAGTACCTTCCATTCTCCATGAACCTTGTGTCACTGAGGCCTTGTTGCTTGCTCCTGGACAAATTGTCGTCCTTGCTTATTCCGCTTGTGCCATACTGCTTGGTCTCATAACCATTGTTGTTATTGTTGATGCCATTGTCCATAAACCTGGAGTTACTCATACTGAAGTCCTTTGTCTTATAATCATTGTTGCCTTGTGCTGATAAAGTTGTGTCACTCAAACTATCTTGCATGGTTTCATAACCATTGTTGTTGTTGTTAATGTTGCCATTGTTGTATTGCTTCTTGTAACCATTATAGCTGTTGACGTTGCCATTGTCCATCAATCGTGTGTTGCTCATGCCAAATTGGTTGGCCTTATAACCATAATTGCCATTATTATCACCACGGTAGCCAGTGTTTGCTTCCTTGTCCTCATAGCTTCCTCCGGTGTACTCTTGTGTTGATGTCTTCTCAGGTAGATCACCAAATGTATCGTCTTCAGTGATTTCGTCAGTGGTTGAAGAATCTTGGTTTGAACCATGACCATATAGGCCATAACCATTGGTTGTTTGTTGAGTAAAGCTTGGCTCTTCCTCTTGTTCAACTGAAGCATCTTGCTCCTGGGTCAGTTCACTCCTGTTGGAACCGTTGTTGTTAGTGGTAGTTGTGGTAGGATTCACTGTGGTAGCATTGCTACTGGCAGTGGTGGTGGAAATGTTGTTACTACCAATGGTAGTTGTTTCGTAGTGATTAAATTTACTGAAGAACTTGCTCTCCCTAGCTTGGATTTGGATAGAAAAGAAGAGAAAAATGAGAAAGAAGAAAGCAAGATGCTTTACAGGGACAGCCATGAGTGTGTAAGCAAGACAGAGAGTGGTGTTGGTTATTACTGAGTGCAGAAGGAGTAGTGACCAAGTCCTTATATAGAAATCTTCATGAAGAATAGGTGATTGATTGCTGGTCCCATATGATAGGCAACTTTATAGAAATAAAGACTGCCTTTTATTTTTAATTCAATTATCTCAGAGTAAACTCTAAGAAATTCAATAGTTTTAATCCATTTAGTGTGCCTCATGATTTTGTCAGAAAAAGAACATAATCAAGATAACTTTAACATTCACAATAAAACTATATTAACTTTGGCTTTTGATAAAAATTATTATTAACTTGATTAATCAGTTATCAGTATCCAATGGTTTAATCGCTTTGCGTTTGCCGACAAATTTAATTTCAATGAACTAATGAGATAAAAAAATAAAAAAAAACAAATGCATGATATGTCATACTTGTTAACTATGATCAACTAGTCTAATTCATAAGTTTATATGAATAGGGAATTTTTCATATATAAAATTATAATGGAATTTGATCAAGATTTGATAATGTATCCATGGGTGTTTTGGGAAATATATCAATTAACTGGCCTTGCAGTGATGCGTTGATTGAGGAATTTGGTATTGAGGTGATGATCACTAGTGCACGCTACATGTGCACTCTTTGAGTTTGTCTAACATGTGGATTACCTAACACTGGTTTCTCCCTCCAACTGATCTAAAAGTGGTTCTTCAGTTGACCTTTTCACCTCTCTTTAGACTTTAGGTAACAATATGAAATCAAGAAATCACTTTCTTTCTTTTCCTCCCCACTCCTTGGCAATTTAAAGTGGTTGATAGCCTCAGAGGTTTACATTTCATTCTCCATCGCAATAAAGTGGTGTGATCCAAGGACCAGAAGTCGACATCTTGAAACAACACTACAGTTACAGTATATGAAGTATGAACTCTCGTCGAAGTACACTAAACTCTAGAATTGTGAGACCAAACTCCTCGTCATTTTGACCTATCACAATTTTGGAGAAACCAGCAGATGTTATACTTACATACTGTATGTCTCCAATTATCCAAAGTTTGGCAAACTTGCGTGACTTTACCTGACTTTACAAGACTAATTTTATGGTTGAAATGGAAGTAAACCTAATATGGACTTGATCAAATGTCAACATAACATTAAAACTAAAATTGAAAATTTTCCAACGCTAGCGTTTCATCAATTTCTTTTGACCTTTTAGTCTTGGAAGAGGACTAGTTTGTGGCGTGATAGGCGTAGTGAGTGCTGCCATAGTCAAAATGTTCCTAAAACTTTACTCTGAAATTCTAGGAATAAGTGGGATTAGCTGCTATAAGTGGTTTGTTAGTTGGAAGAAGAGAAAAGGACAAACCTTCAATAATGTCCTATCAACATCTTGGCACTTTTAGAAGCAATGGCTACAAGCTTCTTTTGTAGCCGGTAGCCCCATTTGGCATTTCTTTAAGCTTAATTAAAGCTGCTATTCCATTTTAATCCACAGCTTAAAACCAAGTTGATTCATCTCTGTATGGTTCAACCATGAAAATTACAGTCCCAAAAAGTATTCAAAAGAAGCATTGAGATTCACAGCCATCAATTTCTACGAATCTAGACTCTAGAGTTCAAAGAAAAGGACCAAATCAAAGGAGTGTAACCAACAAAGTTAAAGAAACACAGCTTAAAATTCTAATCAATGCCAAATAGGGATTAAAAGTAATTCCCAGAGAAGCTACAAGAACCAGGATACATGAACCGAGCGGTGGTTCATGACCTGACCCCTGCTTACCCTATAAGTAGATTTTGGTAATTAGACTCTATGAAAGAAATATTATCTGATAGTTTTAAGGTCTTGCCTTCGAATACAAAGTCAAGTAGATATTAAGCAAGCTAGAACAAGCCTGACGAAACTTGGAATGAAAGAAGGAAACGTGTAAAAAGGTGGATGAAAAAATAGACACATATAATTATAAAGATAATGATAAGCTGCGCATTATTTCTTACAAATTTGAAGCCAGCATTTTGTTACTCATCTATGGACCTAGTGCATGGCGAAGAATGAGTTTTACCTAGCTGGTAGGGAACACAATAGCAAGTCTCATTATTCTACTGATACAGGCCATCATAGCCTTTTAGGATATAGTAAAAAAGAAAAGAAAAAAGACTTCACTCTCGTTTGGCCTAAAAGCTTTACTCACTACAGGAACACATAATTTAGATATTTCAGAGTAAATGCAAGTATGCAACCTTTCACAGTTAAGCCAATATAGAGAAACAAGAGAAAGAATAGTACAGTTTGGTGTCTGTCTAATCCCTTAAAACACTTCCTAAAATAAAATCCAGAAACAAAGCACTGCACTTAACGATAGACACTTACAGCCATGACAACGAATTCAGTAAAATTTTCAATTTTTCTCCAAGAGTCCTAACGGAAAATTTGATTTGGGAAAAAGAACAGTAACAAAAATATGACTCATTTTGCTTAGTGGCAAATGTACAAAGCAGAAAAAGATTCATCAGTGTCTCGTGTTTACAAGTTGGTATCATCTACAAGAAGTTGCAAGTGAATACCTGCATGAATGGGAGTTTGTAACCTATTCATAGCGCTTAGCCATCCTTCTACTTGTTTTCCTTCCATCTTTTATAAGATACATAGGGACTTCCCCTTCATTAACTGTAATGTGACAAAAGTAACATCCAAGCAACCCATAATGGAAAGACAATCAGAGCAGAAGCCTGAAAAATAACATTCAATCCAAAAGCGAGCATGTCAGTCTTTCATAACATTAAAATGATGCAGTAAGGAAAAAGAGACTTCAATATGGTAATACTAATTCAGTAAAAATACCACAAAAAATATCACTTCCTGGTGGGCAAAAGAAGCTGTAACTTCATTCATTTCCATCCCCTGTTTGACAATTCTTTGAAGCTACAGAGAGAAGGAAGGGTTGCACTTCTTTAGAATAGTTTTGCTAGAGTAATGTGATATTGCAGTTATTCAGTGAAAAACCACACAATCTTACCACACTCAACATCTCACGAGAAATATAGTTGGTGTTTTAACATCACATGCTCATATCACAAAATGTACTAATGCATTGCACAATATACAACTGGTGGTGGATCAATTAAAATTATACATCAATATCTCTTATGTGCCTATTTGAAGATCAGATAAAATACAAGGTTATTAATGTCTGATCTGTCTGATCCTGTTATATACTTATATTAGTAGGAGTACTGCTGAATGTTAGTGTACCTACCAGTATAGGTCATAAAATGCTGCACTCATCTGCGCTTATGATTTCAGCCTTCTACCATTTCATGCAAAAGATACACTGAGATCTTAGAAACTTAACTGGGAATGTCAAAACTTGCACCTTACAGATCTTATCCAAATTAGATAGGAAAAAGTCGTGAGTGGGAGGGTTGAACCAGGAACAGAGTTTATTTACATTGTTTTGATATCTGAAGTATCTGGAAAAACTAACATACATCACATAGTGATATTCTAGTTTTTTCGGAACACTTAGTAAGGGTAACATAGCAGTTTATCTAGTAAAACGGAAGTAGACTAAATATCATAGGCATCTTATGTATATTACTCATCATGCAGTCGACAACTTCCTTATTCATAAACCTAGCTCGGATTAAAGAAAGGTAATACGACTACCCACTATGTATGCTTTCTAGTAATTTTTCTTTGGTGTGTCCAAGATGTAAAATCTGGTTAGAGATCACATTACGAACTTTTCTTTTCCTTAGAGACTAATCTCAATAATCATCTTTTACGATTTTGAAGCTGCTATGGTTATACTAGAGGTTTAGTATTGGTAGAAGAGACTGGATGCGGTTTTGGGAAGACATTTGGATTGGGTAGAGACCCTGTGTAGGGAGTTAGCATATCTTTATGCCATGGTTAACCATAAGAACTTCACTTAAAAATAACTTCATACTAGTGGAGAATAGAACAGTTTCTTGGGTTCTTGGCTTAAGACAGATGCTCAACTATTGGGAGATGATGACTTGGTTGCACTGTTGGCTCTGATTATATTCTGCCTGTGCCAACGTTCCAAGAAGAAAAGCCAGTGGGGTCCCAAAAAAGGGTGTTTCTCGGTTAAGTCTCGGTATTCAGCTCTTCTCCTAGCGTCTTCTAACTATCCCACCCCGTAACCTCATCCCAGGTATCTTTGGAGATACTGTTGGAGGCCAAAGTGCTTTGCATTCTTCACTTGGTGGTTCACCTTCAGAAATATCTTAACTACAGGCATTCTCAGTTGGTGTTGAAAGATTATTGTTAACTTCTGTACTCTTTGTTATGATGGGCTATTTTGTCAGTTTTGCTTTTGTGGAGCGTCTTTTGCACGCTACATTTTTCTTTTCTGACATCACTATTACCTAAATGACTAGGGATATCTCACTCCTTGGCACTTATTGTATTGACTCTTTATATAGTTACACCTTTCTCCCTATGAAGGTGGGATTTTATCCTAAGACCTTGGGCCGAACCTCGCCCTTTAGGAGTAGACCACTGAACTTCTAATATATAAAATGATAGTCTACCTCTCAAAATTAGGTGAAAAAAAGAGGTTATAGGTAGTAAGTATGCAATTATGCATAAATACAATTTGACCAAGAATTTCCCCCAAGCTGCTAGCTCAATTTACATGGATATAGAGAATGCGGATGTTGCCTACTTACCTCATAATATTAGTTTGGATAGTCAAGTGGAGGAAAAATTTGAGTGCTGCGATACCTAAATATTTCAGTGAAACAAAGTGTAGGTGAAATCCAAAGATTAAATATTTTAAGGTAAAAGGCTCACGAAAATCAATATCAAAACACACAAACAGTTGGTTTTCCGTGATGATCTTAACATGAAACCATCAGAAGAAAACATACGAGGACAAGTTGATGAAAACCAAGTTCATACCTCATGATGATGCTTTCTGACTGCTGTGGTGGTTTTCTTCCATTGATTAAAAACATGAGAAACACAGGAATGCAATACAGAGTCTTTACTGCACAGATGATGCTCTAGAACTCCACTATATTTAGGGAGATAATGTCCACAAATGCCTTGAATCAACTGTAACCAATTTACAACATTAGTAATTAACAATAATGTAAAGTAGGAAGATACGTATAACTTATCTTATCTTTGTTAACAGTATGCAGATGTTTCATATGTCACCTTGTATTTGGTAATCCAGTATAAACAAAAAATAAAGCTTCTTATTGAACCTTCCTCATGTTTCAAATTTGGAAAGGCTTCTACCCAAAGAAATGATAGTGTAAATTGCTATAATCACTTGTATTTTGAAACCAAGAAATCAAGCACATCAATGACACCCAAAGAGTCTCATGTGTTTTCACTAGTGATTGGTAAAACAATTGCAAGAGAATATAATATATTTTCAGGTGTAATCAAGTGTCAACATTACCTTCATGTATGTGCATCTGGAGGATGTTGCTCTCCTCTGGGCTTCTAAAATTCTTCTCTGATTCAAAGGAAAAAACACACCCAGATAAAGATCCACCCAGTTTCATATATCAATTAATCTATAGTAAATCAAATGATAGTTCTAATGATGTAATACTTCTGTTATTATAAGAGCCTGGTCAAGTTGTTGAATCTGGATCCACTGTTCTGTAACTATACCCTCCATCTGGTAGTTAAAGAGGAAAAATAAAACAGTCGATGGATGAGAATGTAGGAGTCTTCTTTAGCTTATAACTACTAAATAAACTTGAAACAAATGAACACCAATACACAAGGACAATCTCAATCAGCATATCAAGTCGAACTTAGAACTTCTAACACACTAAGATGATGGAGTCACTACTCTATTGCTAAATTCATTACGATTAAATTCAATATGCTCTTTCAGAACCATATAGTAAATAGTAATCTACTATTCGTGTGAATGTTTGTCACAACTGAAAATGGATCTGCAACTAAGATGAAATATGTGGAAATAGTGACAGAAAACTGGAAAATAAGTACAAGTTTTTTTAAAGAGAGGATTCTTTTTATTGGATGGAGCAGGCCTAGATTTCCTAACAAAGCTTTGCAGTGCAATCCTTAAAATTTCAGTTTAGGTACTAATAACGTACCTAACTTCTTCAGGTGTACAGTGATATATTGATCCATTTTACATTAGTAATACAATATAATTCAAGATCTGTTTCGATTCAACTGAAGCTGTCTGAAAGTGGTTTTGCATATGATAAGATACACTGGATCTCTGTGCTAACAAATAATGATGGAGAGATCATAACCGACGTAGCACAATAGAAGGGACTGGCACAATAAAAGAAAAATAAAGAAATGTGCAATTTATTGCCACCTAAATCAAAATCAAAGGGTCAAACTCAAACAGAACATTCAACAAACAAGACCAGTTTTTGTCATTTCATTTACTAGTTACTACAACTATTTTTATCATGTATGGATGACCAATGATCTTCCCAAACTATGTTTCAGCAAGATATTTTATTATGTCATAAAAGAAGGATAAAAAAATGACGAGTTAATTTATTTTTATTTTACTTCTGACAAATAGAACTTTACTAATGTAGAAGGTAACGATACAGGTGAAGAAGGGGTTTGATGAACAGCCCAAAAGTAACAAATTAAAGCACATTAGACTCAGATAGGGAACAAAGCTTCTTCCACGTTCCAAATTTTAAGGTCTTATCCCTTCAACTTATAAAAGATTACAGTCATACTATCTAGTCTTTATCTTCAGGGTCTCAAATAAAGGCAGATTATTATCTAGGAAATTTATTTTCATATAAACAACTATGACTCTTTCAGGCACGGTTGCTATTCTGGATCCCCTGATTTTCTCATAATTTGATAATTTATGCAGTACTAACTCCTTTATAAATTGATTCTTTTTTCTTATCAGTATGACAGTAAAGAGATATTTTATACGCTTGTCTGACAGCATACTATATTCAGTTGGCATGCATATTTATGACATCGGTGTTCGATGAAGCCACATTGTAGGTTTCTTGGAACACATGTTATCATAAGGCAAATTTTGATCAAATTTATGTAGATTGGTAGTGACATTCAAAGATTGGACTGAAGATTTTTACTTATCCGAAGAGAAAATGTATCGAACACATGTTATCTAGTGTGAAAAAATATATATGATCAAACTCATTGACAACATTCCACCATATACTTGCTTCATTTTTCATAAAATGACATGAATACACATGCCTTGACTTGGCTGAAAATATTGGGCAAGATTAAATTGCTATAATAGGATTCTTCTGGCTACTCCAATATGTGGAAAAAGACAACAGATGGTGCTGACTTTCACCAATATAGAAAGATATGTTAAAGAAGCAGTAGACAGACCTTTTGAACTTTCGTAGTAACTGCTTGGATTTTTCCATCTGCGCGTTGTGCTTTTGATTCTAAGACGTGAATATCGAAGTTGTTTTTTCTTGATGCAGCCCATAGAAGTCTCACCTAAGCATCATCTTATTTGATTTGTCAAATTGGATTTGTAGTCAAAATCAATGGAACTAAAGCTTAAAACGGACAAAAGAACAAACGTATTTAAGAGTTTCAATATAATAAGACACCTCTTCCTCCAGTGCGCTAATCCTTTCCTCAGTGTATGTTGTGTCAACCTGTAATAAATGTAACTATAACTGTGTCACATATCAACACTAAATCTATTTAACAAAACATGTTAAATGGAATGCTGTTTTTAAGACTTAACCACCCAACTTTTGACCACGTTGGGACTAAACCCCCCCATCTGTCCAAACTTGGACATAACCCCCCCCCCCATTTCACTCTCGTCTCTTCTGATGTTTCTCTTATAATTTTCTGACCTAAATACCCCTAAATCTAGCCAAAAAATTGTTTGGGGGGTTAGGTCTAATGGCTAGATTTAGGGGTATTTAGGTCAGAAAATTATAAGAGAAACGATAGAAAAGACGGGAGTGAAACGGCGGGGGTTATGTCCAAGTTTGGACAAATGAGGGGGTTTAGTCCAAACATGGTCAAAAGTTGGGGGGTTAAGTCTAAAAATCCTTGTGGGTCAAAATGAATAGATACATTTTGTGACTGAAACCTAAAGCAAAGATCTGATATAGTTTAACCTTGATGTATGAAGTAAAAATTCAATCATTTATTTGATTGGATTAAAATCAACTGTGTTCAAAAACATTAGAGATACAGAAAAGAAAGGCCTACAACAAGAATAACCATCGCTATGTTCTCAAAATGTCCCTCAAAGAATCTTCTATACTATTCCAACTACAAAGCACACTGGCAGAAAAATGGACTGTATCCCATAAACAGAACACTTTGAAAGGAAAATTGAATTGAATTTCAATTAGCATACAGACCAATAAAGTAACTTATAGCAAACATATTTCAACACATAAGCTTTCCATCCACGACTGGTGAATGGATACGAGAGCAGATGACACACTTGTTTACATATGCAAGTGTAGTTGGTGATAACTTGTTTAGACGTTCCGATTAAATAAATTCAGAGAAGCAGTCCAATAAATACAAGAACTTCTATTTAGAATTTTGGCTTTAAATTTATTATTGGTAAAAGCGAGCTATGCGTTGATTAATCTAAAAGAATAAACACAAAGACAGATATGAAGACCAAATCTTCACAAAAGAAATGCCTCCTATAGTTATTGTATGTACAAAATTATAAGATCCACTCATATTTCCATCTCTCAGAGGCAGGAACAACAGTAATCTG
>JAJHQE010000194.1:0-29892 GCA_020826895.1 Aquilegia kansuensis
GTTATAGTATATTTGCTGAGATTTTAGATCCTGCTAGAAATAGTCGTTCGAACCTCTGACGATATAATTTTGCTTTTCATCATGACATTCATCATCATCGTCTGGTGTGGTTATTAATCTTGATATATTAAACTATCATAACACAACCATTGATGAATACATCTGTGAGTCTTCATCGTATTCTTCAATCAAGCTTACTTATGATAAGCTGAACACCATATTGAGGTTGAAGAGTTAGAACAGTGTAAGGAGCATGAACATATGCTTTGAAAGTTCGAACGAGAAGTTCTGAAGAATCATCGCTAGAGCCATCTTCGCTTCTATAATGGCAAATGTTTGTCCAATGCATATCCTTGGTCCCCAACCAAATGGGAAGAACGTAACTTTATTCTTTGTTGCCTTTGAGATTCCTTCAGAAAATCTCTCTGGATTGAACTCTTCGGCATCTTCACCCCAAAGTTACGGTCGTGACTAATCAAAAGTGTTGGCAAAGATATTTCCACTCCTGGTGGCAGCTCATATTTCCAAGATTTGTCCACTTGTATGTAGCTCTTAGGAGCATTACTACTGGTGGATACAATCTTAGAACTTCGTAGAATATCATTGTTACCTGCAGTAAAGGTTTAATGTACACATTAGAAACTTTACTCTTACCGCAAATTCCCTCACTGTTTATGGTGGAGTTCATCACTTGGAAAGTGAAGTGGAAACTCTCATTATATTAATGCCGTGGCCGTGGCCTTTTCGGATAAACCCCCAGACTTAGACCTAAAGTTGCCCAGTTATTTGTGATTATATTAGTGCTATACAAAGAGTTGCAAGTTCAGGAATACAGAGGAACTTACAATTTTTAGTTGCAACAAGCCTTCATAATCTGGCTTGTTTTTCTAAATACTTGCATGACCTCTTCCCTTGCTTTTTCTTTCCATTCTGGATGCATGCTTAACAAAATCATTGTCCAAACAAGCATAGTCGAAGTCGTCTCTTGTCCTGCAAAGTAAAACAACTTGCACTCTTCTATAACATCGTCGATACTCATTCCAACATTCTTGCTCCCACCAGCTTTGATTTCCTTCATGTTGGACTCAAGCATTATACCTAATAAGTCGTCCTTGCTCGCTTCACCTAACTTCATAGTATTTTCTCTGTTCTTTATCAAATTTTTAACAACATTTGTATTTCTGTGTGGATTTCCTTCATTCTTCGATTCCTTTTTGTGGGAAGAAACCTGCACAAACCATCGTTGATCATACTATTGCAGTATTGCCCCAGTGCGTAGTTTACTTGGTTGGAACTGGAATCAGAACAAAGAAACAAAACCCCGGGACTACAGAATTATCATATGGCTTATAAATTTTCGAACAATAATACCATTATTTAGACTTTGTTTGTACTTCTTAGCACTTATGAAAGCGCTAAACCGAGCAATATATCGTCTCCGGCAGAGAGTTAAAGGGTGTCTAAATAGTAGGTCATATCATATGAATCAACCAGCTAGTAGGGGCAAAAAAAAGTTAAAAGTATCACTAATTATACAAGGAAATCAATGATTCAACAAGGAATGTTATCAAGTTTTATTCTAGAAAAGAAACTCGATCTGTTGCACAACGGCCAATCACTAGGAGAAATGGAGAATTTGGATACCTGTACCCTGGGATGAGCATGAATCGAAACATGTGCATCACATGCTCTGCTTGTTCCGTTTGCAGTTGGAATATTCGTCGTCCTTCTTCATAGCTACTACCAAATGCAGTTCGAGATATAACATCCGCAGTTAAGTTCTGTAAATCAGGCCACACATCTATTTCGCATGATCCCCCAGAAACCATTTTCTCCCATTTGCTAATCAAATCACTCGAACTTAAATAGAAAGCCGGTAACATCATCTACAATCAATACAATATAAAGTTGCAATTACCATCATGTTGCAAAAAATTTACCTTAATATTTGAATAGATGTTGCTGGCTTTCAAAGAGTACTACCTTTAACTTCTCTTGATGGAAGGCTGGGTTGATTATCTTTCTATGTTTGACCCATTTTTCTCCTTCATGGTTTGCAAGTCCATCAAATAAGAACTTGAGAATGGGGATTTGTTTGATTTTGCCGAAGGTACCAGACTTGTCAGAAAGTATATCTTTTATCAGCACTGGATCCATAATGCTCACTCTAGGTGATGGTCCATACCATGAAACAAAAGTTTTACCTGGATTTTCATTCAGACAAACATTAAATTCTAAGATTTCATTGCAAATCATATAAATAAATTAATATACGCTCGATACTTAGAAAAACAATTCATGACAGAATTACAGAAAGAAAAAACAACTGAATGTGATTAAATTACCATAGGTCTGAATTGTTTGATTTATAAAAGGAAGAATGCGTGGCACAATGCGATGTGAGTGTTCCATTGGCTTTGATCGTACTTTCGTTCTCTTGAAATTTCTTTCATATTTCCGTATAACAATTTGTATGGAAGACCAGTGATACCTTGCTTCCTCAAGCACTTCTCCATCTTCATAGGTTCCAACCATATCCAATTCAACACTCTCCAAATCCATGTAAGTACCAAACCTGAAAAAATTATTACCAAACCCAATACAACCTCTTCCATTTTAATTCTTCTCACATAACACAACGCACGCACCAAGGAAGTTTTATCATTGACAGAAGCATTGGAAGCAGAGTTGCTTATTACTAAGTCCAAAATGCAAACAAATGGGTGACGGAGAAACTTAGAAATCAGATTGACTCCACTCCATGATGTATGGAATACGATCTTTGGTTCCATGTGGACCTGCAGTATTTGGTATATATATATATATCACCTCACTATCTTCTTTATGTTTGGACACTACTACAGCCTGCTGCCTAGTTTGATTTATATGAATGGACGTAGAAAAATGGCAGTTGAATTTACATAAACAAGAAGCAGAAGTTGTTTTGAAGCAGGCATGCAGCTTCAAACTGCAAAAATATAAAAGCTTGAAAGGTTCAGCCATATGATGGACAAGAAACATCGAAAACCTGAAATCATATCGGATGCAAAATGGATTAAGTAGACCATGACCGTTGAAACTCAAACAGCTAGCTAGATGCAGTAGATTATTATATTACATTTCATAATATGGTTAAGATATGGAACTACAAGCGTGTGAATCTGTAACGTAGAAGATCACGAAAGAATGCAAGAGAAGGAACAGAAAGCAATTCCATTCATTTAGTTGCTTTCTTCTTTGTTATGTTGTTATTGTCGTATGTGAGTATGCGACAATATGATGTTATCCAGACTCAACGGCATAGGTCACTTTTACCTTTGTCCTCTGTTAACAACATTCATACACAGTATGTGACAATATGAATATATGATGAGGATACGCCTTCCTTTTGTGGTTTAATATTATTTCGTGCTTGGACCTTATCCTGTTATGATACAATGTTATAAAATTTAATGATTTCCAATAATCCTTGTTAATGTCTCTGTAATCATATTACTGTGTTGATCATCTAGTTGCTTAAAGATAAAATTTGTAGTACAGAGGAGTCGGTACACATTATTAGCAAGAAACGTCGATGAGAAAATCTTCAGCCCCAAAGTCTTATTTGCATAAATTCATTCCTTAACATGAAAAAACAATGATTGCGAGTAAACACCACCCATTAATCTCTGCTCCATTTTGCCTTACAGAGAAATTGGAGGTTGCAGACATAAAATGAAACAAGCATAAGTAAACACCACCCATTAATCTCCGCCGCTTCTTTGCTTAGAGAAAAATCGAGGTTGCACTTGATCTACGAAACAGCTTCCTAACTAACGTAGAAGATCACAAAAGCATGCAAGAGAAAGAAGGAACAGAAAACAATTCCATTCATTTGCCAAAAACAAAGAAGCAATTCCATTACTTCCCCATGCAGAAGCAATAAATCACTTTCCATTTTTCAGGGATATCTTTTCAACTAGGACTAATGAAAGGATTCTTCATGACCAACCACCATCATTCTTGCATAGCCTCGGATGTTGGGGGCCCATAGAGTTCACCATATTGCTTACCCAGTTACCCACTCTATATTGGGGCAAATTTGGACTTAACCTATTTCACTGCTTGAACAGAGAAAAAAGTTTATTTCTTGGGATTTTTAGACTTAACCTCCCCTTTTATCGTAACGTTTTAAATAAACCCCCACATTTGTCCAAATTTGGACTTTGCCCCCGTCCGTCAAACGTAACGTCAATTTTTTTCAACTTCCCAAAATACCCCGATTGCTACTTAGACTTAACCCCGTAAAATCATTTCAATTAACAAAACATAACAATTTTACTTACCATTATTTAAAAAGAGGGATAAGTCTAAAGTATGGGGAGGGGTATTTTAGAAAGAAAAAAGAAAAATAGGTGTCAAATTTGACAGAATAGGGACAAAGTCCAAACTTGGAAAAATGGGGGGGGGGGGGTTATTCAAATGTGACCATAAAAAGGGGGGTTAAATTTAAAAACCCCTCATCATTTAAATAAACCCCCACATAGTTATATATAATTTTGACTTCAATTTGCACCCCCTGTTTGCCTTCGTCCAGGTTTCCATCTAAAGCCAAAATTTGGTTCCCCATATGCCCTTCCTCCTCTTGTTAGAATAAATATCCCATATGGGTTGAATGAAGAAGATGAAATCAGAATACTTAGATCTGATTAAGAAACAAACAGTTAAACCTTCTTCAAGCTTCACCACATGATCGGTTTTCAGGGTTTCTTATGAATTGTTACAAGTCATAAGAAAAAAATAAATTAATTTTAATATATTTTTAGGAGATTTGTTTTTATAATGTTTCTCATAACTACTGTAGAGGATTACAATATCGACTATATGAAGGCAATGGTTGATAAATTAATTATTTTCGTATTCGTGTTGAATTTAACATTAGACTTAAAAAAATTCAAATGATATCGATTTTGTAGCCGCCCCCCTCCAAAAAGAACAAGAATACTAATATAATTATTTTTATTTTCAGAGGTTTTTATTTTTTATTTTTAGATCAATTTCATGTAAATTTTGTTTTATTTTTCGGTGTAGTCATCGAAGATAAGATGTGAAAATAATAATAATAATAATAAGTTACTATCATTTTATATAGTCTTTTGAGGATGTATTTTCTGAATTTGTTCGCCCATACAATTTTTTAATAATTTCAATAATCTAAATTGTCGTTTATAATTTGGAGTGTAAACTATATCTCCAAATTCACAATCCAAATTGCTGATATTTTTTGCTTATGTGGGAGTCTGGGACCATGAAAATAACATGTGCAATTCAATTTCTAAGCAGATGATTGTTTGTTTTAATACAATTCAATCTCTTAGGTAGATATGTAATTGATCATTCAATTTTGGTAAAAAACGAATGGGCCTATAATTCAACTATCTCTCTCTCCATCATTCTGTATCTATCGGTTTCCTCCTCCATGTTCTTCACTTCCCTTCCCTTCCCTTTAACCTTTGTTTTAATACCAACCAACAACAATAATTACCAGGGCATCAACAAGTCGAACCAATGAAGAAAACATAGCACGAGAGAGAAGACATGGAGGAGAAAGTATTGGTAACGACGTGTGTGAACTCATAAATAACACAGGAAGATAATTGTAATACACATTACCAAAAATAATTCAACTAAAGAATAAAACTCAAAAGAATTTATACTCAATTCATTCAAAGTAAAAAAATACTTACTACACTTTTTTTCGTAAAAATTTGAAAAATGAAATGAAGCGAGGCTTGCCAAAGCAATTTTCTTAAGACAATATACGTCCATGCTATGGTGCAAACAATCTCTGGACGATTGGTCTCCCAAGATACAACAGTTCTTCACTCTACAAAATTGCACGTAATAGGAGAGTACTAGCGAACGAATACGAAGAACCCTTCGAATTATTATAGAAATTGAAGAAGACTTTCTCTATTTGATTGGATACTAATTGGCCAAAAATTTCGAAGAGTATGTTGGAACAATATTGCCTCGGGATAGGTAGATATTTCACTTTGAACCTTCCGTAGCATAAGCCTATCGAATTTACTTAGCAAATCAGTGAAATATTTTATCTTGAACTGTCGGTTGTTGGTGTAAACCAAGTCAATAAACCATTCACAGCATTGCTCTAATTCAAATTCAGTTCTCGGTTGTGTTTGTTTTGGCCCTAAACAATTTTAGGTTATGCGAGTGCTACTAGAGAAATTCCGCCTTTAAGAATCCTCATAGAGTCGACCCAACTCTCACTAACATATGTGACCACTCCTATAAAAGGTATCCTACTATACCCCACTTGTATTTCACAAGTATAGACGTCATTAAAATCATAGCTTAACCTCCTTTATCGCATATAGGTTGCACTTATTGCATAATAAGAATCGGGATGGAGTAGGACTCCCAAGTGCTCCCGTGTGAGTTACTCAGAACTGGTTGTCCTATTGAATCTAATCCGCGGGATCTCCAGTTGCTAGGTTAGGTTTTCGTATAAGGTAACTCATTTTTGTTTAGGCTTTAGACTCATTTCCCTCGATGCACAGTTATTTTTCTCTTTAGATAAGCCTTAATAAATTAATCTGTTAGGTTATCGATCTTTTGATTTCACATAATTAATGGAAATAATTCCATTTGGGAGTAACTGCCTCACCGTATTTTGACAATAATTTTATATTTGTACATCGTGATTTACCGTTGTACATTAAATTTTCTACTTTCCACATTGTTGGTTGGTTATCATATGACCCCCACATTGTTAGGCCATAGTGGAATATCTTCTAAAATTCTCAAAGTCACTCAACTTATACACTTGTTTTACTTATAGGTATAAACTCAGATTCCATATGGATTGTGCCATGGACATTTGTTTAGAAGATTTCCATGAAACTGCAACATATGCTAAGATTAACACATAATCACGAGTTGTTTTTATTTCTTGAACCAGAAAATCAATTTGCATTAGCTTATCCCTCAAGAACATTTGGATATTCTCCATAATGTAATATGTAGTATGTATTTCTAAAATACTTACACTCGTAGTAAACATTCCAGTGAATTTTAAACCAACTAAGTTTACTAATAGAATAAGCAATATATGGTCTTGTACAATTCACAATGTACATTAATCTACCAAAACTACGAGAATGCTCGAGTTGGAAAATGGTAAAACCAATATTTTTATGCAACACCACGAATGGAATACAAGATGTACTCACCTTTGTAATCTCATATTGCATAACCTATATCTATCATTTTCACAATGTAATATGACTAAGATAAAGTTGTCAATTAGGTACTCTTATTATCTTAATTCTCAAGATAAACATCTAGATACCCTTGATTTTTCACATCAAAGTTGTTTGTTAAGCATATTTTCTTAGACTTGATGACTTCATTAATAATCCCGAAAATAAGAATGTCTTCGACATATAAACAAACAATTATTTAAGTCTCACATACTTGCTTGAAATAGACACACTTATATTGGTTGATGTGAAACTATTTGTTTAATATAACTCCAGCTAGCGTCACGCCAACACATGCCATTGTGTTGGACGTTATTTTAAACCATAGAAGAATCTAACCAGTTTACACATTTTCTTTCCTTATCCTTGGATTTGGAATACTTCTGGTTGATCCATATAGATATCCTTAGTTAACTCGCCACTTATAAATATAGTTTTGCACATCTTAAAACTGTTGCAATGGCTATTAACATCTTAATAGATGTTATCCCTATGATTAGTGAGTAGTTGTCAAGATAGTTTAAACCTTCTTTTGACGACACTCGTGTGCTAGTAACTAGCTTTATATTTATCAATGGAACCATTGGGTTTTATTTGCTCTTGAAAACTATTTATACTCGAATGATTTAGTTCTCAATAAATCAATTCCAAGTAATATAATAGTTTCAGTCTCATTAGTTGTCACTTACTCCAAAGTAAAGCTTTAAAAAGAAGACATTGCCTTCATGCCCAAATTTCTATCATATAAGATAGAAAATCTAGACCAAAAGAGTTAGAGGTTCTAGCTCTCTTAATCCATCTTGGTTTATATTATTCAGTTTTATCCGAATCATATTTTCATTCATTTGTCTCACAAGATACCAAAATATTTATTTGGGAGTAGTGTCAATGTGATATTTCCTATGTGGAAAGACAGTCTCACTTTATATCTAAATTTAGTTCTCTTTTAGTGGAACCATAACTTTAGGCATATACCCCCACACTTGAAGGTTTTTATAAGTTGTCACCCTTTTTCATATCTCATAGGATCATTGGTCATTTTTCTTATTGGGAACTCACTGTGTAATTAAACATATGTAGAGTTAACCCCACAAAATCTTTCAAATTCCGTCAACTAGTACGCACCTGTTCAACAACTAGTACGCACCTGTTCAACAACTAGTTTTTGGCAATAGCTCACCTACTCTGCTGAGGACCACTTGGCATTAGGTGGTTGCGACGATGTAAGAGGCGTTCGAGGATCGATTCCTCGCATTTCTAAAAACTATTTTTTTTTTAGAGATTCTATTTTAACGATTATTAAAGTATTTTTGTATGTGAGCCTTTGGCTCGACGATAATGCATCCCTCACTTTGAGGAGAAGTTGTGGGATGGAAACCCCTCAACAGCTGATTGTTGACAGAGTTTCTTTACCTAATAAAAAAAAGATAGAGGTCTGTATTTCATGAAAATAAACCCGAAGACTAAGAAGTCTAGCATCACCAAAATACACTTCATAATTAACAAGTAAAATAGTCATCTCAATTTACACAAAAACTTGACAGTATTAGATTTGTGTAGTTAAGTTATAAGGGTAGTATAGTACTTTCTATTAATAGGGCTATATAAGCCAAATGTGTTGCATCTGTAATTGTACTGTTCGTTCTTCTCTTCACGTTGTCTAATGAAGAACCTTAGTTCTATCTATTCTGCCTTGTAAGGTTTATCATGGTATCAGGTTGGTTCAAATTCGTATTCAATTGATAGCTAGTTGTTCCAATTCATTCTTCTTCTTTGTTATCTTGGACTAATAACCCATTTTCTTCTTGATTGTGATTTCGAATCTCTTCGAATTTGAGCAATAATGTCTCTATTTTGTGGTTTAATTGGTGATATTCATCATCTTCTCTTCTCTTCTACAATTAATCAAAATTTTCGGTCTTGGATTGATTGGTTGTGAAGGCTCGTTGTTTCGCGAATTTATGTTTGGTTGGTGTGGATATCTGAATTGATTCTTGTTTTTTTGGTGGCTGTAGGTTGCAATTTCTTGTTAGTCAATTTTTTTTTTCTCTTTGGTTTTGCATTTATCGAATATGGCGGGTGAAAAGGATGATTCACTGCAGTCTATTAGTGTAAGGTTTGATGGAAAAAATTACTCGTAATGGAGTTATGTGATGAAAAATTTTCTGAAAGGAAAAAAATGTGGAGCTACGTTACTGGAACTTTGACTAAGCCTACTGATGCAACCAATGCTAAGTATGCCGAGTTGTTTGATACTTGGGATGCTAATAATTCAAAGATATCACTTTGATCAACATTTCGGTTGAACACTCGATTGTGTATCAATTGGCAAAGTATGAAACTGCAAAAGAAGTTTGGGATCATCTAGCATAGTTGTTCACACAGTCCAACTTTGTGAAGCGATATCAGCTAGAGGTAGATATATGTGTTCTCAGGCAAGGAGATCAAAGTGTTCAAGATTTCGACTCTAGTATGACTAAATTTTGGGATGAGTTGGCTCTTACCGAATCTGACAAGCTTCGTGCTTTTGCACCTTATATTTCTCATAGGGAAGAGCAACATTTGGTTCAATTCTTGATGGCTCTTCGTGATGATTTTGAGGGGCTTCGTGGTTCTATTCTTCACCGTAGCCCTCTACCTTCTGTTGATTTTGTGGTTAATGAGCTTTTAGCCGAGGTGGTGCGCCTTAAGCCACAAGTAGGCAAGGGTCTTCTCCCGTTACCCACTTCTTCTGTTATCGATGTTCCTTATAAGTCATCTTTTAAGTCACCAAGTAAACATCACCCCAAGGTTGTTGATGATGAATGTAGTTTTTGCATGCAAACAGGTCATTGGAAGCTTCAATGTCCTTTATTGTTGAGTAAAGCGAATGATCACCAGTCTACATCGAAGATGGGTAAACCGTCATCCCACAGACTTTCCAAGCCTCGACATACCCATAGCAGTGCAGCTACATCTGATGGTGTTAATTCTGTTGATTCCTTCAACCAGTCTTTGACCACACAACTTGCTGAGCAGTTTTAGAAGTTTCTTACTACACAGCCTTCTGCCATGTCTACATCTATGCCAATAGGTTTGTGTCATCCTCTACTTCCTCGGGTATATCCCCATCCACATGGATATATGATTCAGGTGCAGGCTAACACATGTCGTGTGATACTTCTTTTTTCAAACTTTATCCCCACCCCCATCATCCCTCTCTGTTGTCACTGCTGATGGCACCCCTTTGCCAATAGAGGGTGTTGGTTCCATTGACAGTCCACTTGTCCTTTCTAATATTTATTGCATTCCTAAGCTCAAGTTGAATTTGATTTCTGTTGGCAAATTATTTGATTCTGGATATTATTCACTTTTTTCCACTTACTGTTGTGTACAGATCCTCGATCCAAAAGCTGATTGGGACAGGTCGTAGAGAGGGGGGGACTATATGTTTTGGAGAATTTACGGCTTCTAGAAGTTGCAGCTTCCAGTGTTGATCTTACTTACTTCATTTGGTTTGAGTCCTAGATCTTCTCCTTTTTATTTATGGCATTTTAGACTTGGTCATGCATATGTGTCATATTCTCGTTTGAGATTTTTGGCTTCTAGTGGAGCATTAGGAAATTTAGATATTCATGATATATCTGATTGCAGTGGTTGTAAACTTGCTAAGTTTTCTGCTTTACCTTTCAATCAAAGTACTTTTGTTTCCATTGCACCATTTGATTTGATTCATTCTGATGTGTGGGGACCTGCTCCTATTGCCACAAAGGGGGGTGGGGGGGGGTGTCACGATATTATGTCTCTTTATTGATGATTATACTCAATATTGTTGGGTTTATCTTATGAAAACGTCATTCAGATTTTTCTTAGCATATTTATGCTTTTTGCACTTATTGAAACTCAACACCCTGCTGTTATTATGTATTTTTGAGCTGATTTGGGTGGAATTATACTAAAATGAATTTTCTGCTCTACTTGCAACTGATGGGACTATCCACCAGTCTTCTTGTACCGACACCCCTCAACAAAATGGTGTTGCTGAAAGGAAACATCGTCACATTGTTGAAACTGCTTGCTCTCTTTACTTGTTTGCTAATGTCCCTAATATTTTCTGGGGGGAAGCAGTTCTTACTGTTGTTCATTTGATTAACAGGATTCCTACTATTTTGACTTCTGGTCTTTCTCCTTTTGAGAAGCTTTATGGTCGCACTCCAGATTATTCTTCCTTAAAGTCTTTGGGTGTGCATGTTTTGTTCTAAACCTCATCTTGAGCGTAGTAAGTTATCAGCACGATCTTCTTTATGTGTGTCGTTCCTTGGCTATGGTGATGGCCAAAAGGGTTATCGTTTGTTGCACAAAAATTATATGTCTCGCCACGTTTTCTTTCTTGAGCATATTCCTTTCTTTTCTATTCCACTAGTTTTCATCATATTGCTAAGTCGGATCTCATAAATATTGATCCATTTACTCAAGATGTAGATGTTGTGACTCTTCCTCACCACAATCCTTGCAGGATGAAACTGTTACTTGTGCAGATAATGATGTTCCACCCCTACAAGATGTTCCTGAAGATTACACCCCCAGTCGATCTTAATGTTCCACCTCTTCCTATGGCCTACCAAGCACCTCCTGTGATTGAGGATTCTCTTGTTGTTCCTCGCCAATCCTCACTCGTCTTCGTAAGTCTACAGAGCTCCCTGACTTTGTTTTACTCTTGTTATTCAACTTCCTTTACTTCTTTTTTGAAATCTAATCATAGTCGTTCTGAGCCAACCTCCTTTCAAGAGGTTGTTTTTATCCTTTCTAGCAATAGGCTATGGATGATGAGCTATGAGGTTTACAAAAGACAGGTACTTGGGATGTAGTGCCTCTCCCTCCTGGTCACAGTACAGTTGGATCTCGATGGGTCTATAAAAAAAACCAAACAAGATGGATCTATTGAAAGGTATAGAGCCCGGGGTTGCAAAGGGATATACTCAACAATACGGTTTGGACTATGAAGAAACTTTTGCCCCTGTTGCAAAGATAACTATTGTTCGTACTCTCATTGCACTTGCTTCTACTCAGCGATGGTCCCTTTCTCAGATGGATGTAAAGAATGCCTTTCTGAATGGGACTCTCACAGAAGAAGTTTACATGGCACATCCTCCTAGTGTGGCTCATAAACCTGGGGAGGTATGTAGGCTCAAAAGGCCCTTTTGGTCTTAAACAAGCTCTTCGGGCTTGGTTGAGAAGTTTTCTTCTGTGATTGTCTCTCTTGGCTTCCGCTCCAGTGCTCATGACTATGCTTTGTTTGTTTGTTCCACCTCTGCTGGTCAGATTATTTTGCTCTTATATGTTGATGATGATTCTTACTGGTGATGATTTGGATGGTATTGTGCAGTTACAGTTAGCTCACAAGCTTGATATGTCGGATTTGGGACCCTTAAGTTACTTCTTTGGTATCGAGGTTGCTTCATCTCCTATCGGTTATCTTCTTTCTCATTCTAAGCACACAAAAGATATCATTCACCGTGCTCGACTCACAGATAATGAGACAGATGAGACGCCCATGAGTTTAATGTTCATTACTGTAACACCCTAGGTCGACAAGTGGTTTGCTGGTGGTGGATTGTAACACCCGGGTCGGCAGGTGATTTGCCGAGGGGGTGGGTCCTACGGCACATGAGAGGAGGATGTCCTGACATTGGAATATAGGTATAGATCCGTTATATAATATCACCGAGGCCTTTTGGGATCACTTTGGCTCCAGAGTTTGAAAGAACTCCGGAGTTAAGCGTGCTCGGGTGGGAGTAGTCTCAGGATGGGTGACCTCCTGGGAAGCAGAATGTTGCCCATTAAACCCCACACTGTCGGATGTCTGCAGTGGCTAAGTGGGGACAATATCGGTGGTGATATAGGTCGGGTCACTACAAATGGTATCAGAGGCGACGACAGTTCTCCTGTCGAGGGTGGGAGAGTATGTTAGAAAGGCGCCTAGCCCGGTAAAGGGGTTACGCCGGGTACTCGTCTCGCGAGGGGCAGGGAACGTCGGAGATCTGGGGATGTATATTCCAGAGCCAAGGACGGCTCTCCTCTAAGGTGGCGAGATTGTAACACCCCAGGTCGGCAAGTGGTTTACTAGTGGTGGGATTGTAACACCTCGGTCGGCAGGTGGTTTGCCGAGGGGGTGGGTCCTACGACACATGAGAGGAGGATGTCCTGACATTGGAATATAGGTATAGATCCGTCATCTAATATCACTGAGGTCTTTTTGGCTCACTTGGCTCCAGAGTTTGAAAGAACTCCGGAGTAAGCGTGCTCGGGTGGGAGTAGTCTCAGGATGGGGGATGTAACGACCCGACCTATATCACCACCGATGTTGTCCCCACATAGCCACTGCGACGTCCGACAATGTGGGGTTTTCTGGGCAGCAACCTGCTTCCTAGGAGGTCACCCATCCTTGGTGAATCTTATTTCTTGGAAAAGCAAAGATATTGTTTCAATATCATCTTGTGAGGCCGAGTATCGTGCTATGGCCGTTACCACCGCTAAGATTGTTTGGTTGCGTTGGTGCTTGATGACATTGGTGTTCCTAATACTGCTCCCACTCCTATGTATTGTGACAATAAGAGTGTTGTTAACATTTCTCACAACTATGTTTTCCATGAGCGCACCAAGCATATTGAGATAGACTGCCACTTCATGCGCCATCATTTTCAGGTTGGCACAATCAAATTGCCTTTTGTTCCTTCTTCTATGCAAATTGTAGACTTTTTCACAAAGTCTCAGACCATTATACGTTTTCGCTATTTGCTTGACAACTCTCGATGTTGTTGTTGCCGCATCATGAGTTTGAGGGGGGATATTAGAGTTGTGTATTTAAGTTATAAGGGTAGTGTAGTACTTTCTATTAATAGGGCTATATAAGCAAATATGTTGCATCTATAATTGTACTGTTTTGTTCTCTTCTTCACGTTGTCTAACGAAGAACCCTAGTTCTATCTATTCTGCCTTGTAAGGTTTATCAGACAGAACTATACACACATTACTATAACCACCATTGTAGGCATGTATTTAAACACATCAAATCTTTAGCAAAAAAATAAAAAAGGAAATACATATCAAATCTTACTTAAAATGAGCTGAGCACCATGTTGGGGTTGAAGAGCTAGAACAGTGTAAGGAGCATGAACATATGTGTTTGAAAGTTCAAACGAGAAGTTCTGAAGAATCATTGCTAGTGCCATCTTCGCTTCTAGAATTGCAAACGCCTGTCCAATGCATATCCTTTGTCCCCAACCAAATGGGAAGAATGTAACTTGATTCTTCGTTGCCTTTGATATTCCTTCAGAAAATCTCTCTGGATTGAACTCTTCGGCATCTTCACCCCAAATTTCGCGATCATGAGTAATCAGAAGTGTTGGAATTGATAAAGTCAGTCCTGCTGGCAATCCATTTTCCCCAGATTTACTCTTTTTTGTGTAGCTCTTACCAGCATTACGACTGACGGGTAATCTTAAAACTTCATATAGTATCATGGTTACCTGCAGTGAAAATTTAACCTAACAGTCAGAAATTCTCGCAATAATGAGTGGCAGGTTTACGAATACAGGAACTTACAATGGAAACCTTTGATTATCCTTGGAAACTTTTGATTCTCACCAAATGCAAGTTATTTGGTCATATTGACAATAGCTATGAGAAACAACAACAATAATAGGGAGGAAAAAGATAAGTGGGAACAAGGTGAATGGAGAAATGCTCATAAGAAGGAAAAAAACGAAAGCAAATGGGGAGCAATGAAAAAGCTGGCACAAGCAAGAAAAAAATGATACCAGAAGTAAGCATGTGTACATTTAGAAAAACAAGCATCCACAATAGTTGAACACCACTACGAAGGCGACAAATGGAGTAAGTAGTTTTGGCTCTAAAAATTATATTATTACAAACATCAAGTTTGATTGTTTGAAGGCAGGGGATCTTGAAGAGGAACAAGGAAATGATGAAGAGGAACAAAGAGAGGTGCAAGCTAGGAAATGATGAAGAGAACAAAGAGAGGTAGAACCTGATGTAGGTAATACACATGTGGTTGAAAGTAGCCAACCAACAGCTAGATATAGCCATGAACACTACCTCAAATAAACCACTCGATTGCAAATAGCAATGATTTGGAGGAAAGTGGTTTAGAAGTTGTGAGTGGAAATATGGAATCCATACTGATGGTAATGAAACCATCATTTCCGTTTGGTCTAGTATAATGACGCCTTGTTCACCATTGTTCACGGGGGACGAATTAGCTATTTTGGTCCCCTAACTTTGCTCAAATTTTCAGTTGAGTCTTCAAAGTTTAAACTGCTCAATTTGGTCCCAAATCTTTCAAAACGTTTGCAAAATGGTCTCATCGTTACCAAGCATTTAACAAAGTTGCCTAGTGGTAATTTACTATCACACGTGGTGTGTTAAATTCAAATTTTAATTTTTTTTTTTGTCAGGTCAACAGAGCACGTGAGTGGCACGCACAACATCATATTGTTTAAAAATAGAACACAAACCCAAACTGTGTAAAATAGAACCCATTTTGTAAAAAAGAGAATTGTTAAATGCTTGTAACGGTGAGACCATTTTGCAAACGTTTCGAAAGATTTGGGACCAAATTGACCAATTTAAACTTTGGGGACTTAACTGAAAATTTGGGCAAAGTTAGGGGACCAAAATAGCTAATTTATCGCTCATGGGGTGACCTTTGGCACCTCTATTTGTGATTTTTACCAAAATTCACTCCTAGAGCCAGATTGGGTAGGAAGGTTTGTTGATGAGCCTGGTTGAGGTAATGTTACAAATTGAAGGTGATTTCAGGAAGGAAGCCGCTGCAAGCTTGTATCACGCCGGCCTCGCATCAATAGAACATATTATAATCCATAGGCCCAAGAGAGAGAAACTTACAATTTTTAGTTGACACAAGCCTGCATAATCTGGCTTGTTCTTCCCAAATACTAGCAAGACTTCTTCCCTTGCTTTTTCTTCCCATTCTGGATGCATTAACAAATCATTGTCCAAACAATCATAGTAGATGTCGTCTCTTGTCCTGCAAAGTAGAACAGCTTGCACTCTTGTATAACATCATCGATACTCATTCCTACATTCTTGTTCCCACCAGCATTGATTTCGTTCATATTAGACTCCAGTAGAATACCTAATAGGTCGTCCTTACTCGCTTCACCTAATTTCATTGCGTTTTCTCTTTTCTTTATTATATCTTTCAATGATTTGTTTACTTCTCTGTAGATTTCGTTCATTCTTCGATTCTTTTTAGTGGGAAGAAACCTGCACAAATTAAACATGTTCTGATGTTTGTGTGAAGTAGGAATCGAGAAAGGAATACTGACAACAACAATAAAAATGACGAACTTCTAGGAGATTTGATTTTTTTCACATTGCTTCTATAAATGTGATTAATAAAGCATTTAGACCATGTTTGTTACTTTGTCTGCAGCTAACTAAAATGATGTTTTAATACATCTCAAAGCCTTATAAATCCACAGGTATGAGCAACAATAATGTACCAGTGATCAAATGTCTCAACAATTAATATTGATTTTCTGTCTTATAAATACGATTCAATCTGATGCAACACGTACGGTCAACCTCTTAGAGAATAATGCATACCTGAAGCCAGGGATGATCAAATATCGAAACATGCTCATTACAAGCTCTGATTGTTCAGTTTGGAGTTGGAATATTCGCCGCCCTTCTTCATAGCTACTTCCAAATGCAGTTCGAGATATAACATCTGCGCTAAAGTTTTGTAAATCAGGCCACACATCTATTTCACATGATCCGTCAGAAACCATTGTCTGCCATTTACCGATCAACTCACTGCAACTTGAATAGAATTCCGGTAACATCATCTACAATCCATACAATACATAGTCCTAATAAGCATCATGTTTTATGACTAAAGTTGCATAAAATTCACATGGAGGTTGCTCGGGGATATCGAAGAGAACTACATACCTTTAACTTTTCTTGATGGAAGGCTGGGTTGATGATTTTTCTGTGTTTGATCCATTTTTCTCCTTCATAGTTTACAAGACCATCAAATAAATACTTGAATATTGGTCCTTGTTTGACCTTGCCGAATTGACCAGACTTGTCAGAGAGTATATCTCTTATTAGCTTTGGATCCATAATGGTCAATCTAGGTGATGGTCCATACCAAATTACAAATGTTTTACCTGCATTTTTCATTCACACAAAAAATAAATTTCTAACATTGCATAGCAAACAACACATCATTACAAAAAATGGAAGAACAACTGAATCAAATAGAAATACCGTAGTTCTCAACCGTTTGATGAATATAAGGAAGTATACGTCTAACAATGCGATGTGAATGTTCCATTGGGTTTGATCGTACTTTCAACAACAAGCTAGCTATTTCTTTCATATTTCCTTGTAACATTTTGTATGGAGGACCAGGGATACCTTGCTTCCTCAAGTGTTTTTCCAACTTCCTAGGCTCCAACCATACCCAATTCAACGCTCTATAAACCAATGTAAATACCAAACCTGAAAAAACTATAACTAAACTTAACACAAACCTCTTCCATAATTCTTCGCACATAAACAGACTACAACACAAAGGCACTATATATATATATATGATGGCAATTTTCTTTTATTCTATACTGCTAGTCTGCTATACATTTTGATAGGGACATTTGAAGTAGAGTTAAGAGTTCTGTTTTGGGTGAGTTGGCATAATGCTAAGTCCAAAAATGAAACCAAGAGACGACGTTGAAACTTATAAAGACTCCATACATAAAATGTCGTCCTTGGTCACATGTGGACCTGCATTTTAAGTTTTATTCAACATATCACCTCGCCATCTTCTTTGTGTTTGGACACTACTATGTAGAAAAATGCCAATAGATTTCAGTTCAGATAGAAGCAGGCAAGACAGCTTAGAAATGTCAAGAAAACCTTATTGGATTACACCATGTCAGAGAAGGACACAGGGACTTGTATGTAGACTTATAGGCTCCCTTTGTGTTTGGCCGAATTGCTTTTGCTATGTAATGTCGTTGTTTTCATCATAGATATGTTATTTCATATTTTCATTACTCGTGAACATATTTACAGATATTCAAAGCTACCCCATGCCATGTACTTTGCAGTTTGCACTCTCCAATAGATAGGTACTTTACCCATGCATGTACTTTGCAGTGATGCCACTGATGCCTCCTTTATTTTTTGGTAATTGAAGACTTAACCACCTTGGATAGGGCCCAAGGTTAGGGGAGTTTATTATGGCCTTGGCACAGATTTGGGGTTAACTTGTTTTTTTGCCTATATGGGACTGCCCAAAGTGGGGCACCATGGTGGAACCACCCTGGTTGATTGTGTTTGGCTCAGCGGGTTCTCCGCTTGGTGTAGTCGCATAACCCATTTGAATAGCTCTGGCGAGTTCCTGTGCTAATAGCCCATCATTGTAGTGAAGAGAATCCTTCACATGGAAGTGTACATCATTTAACTATGTGGTTGTTAGGATAAGGCTCTATAGCAGAGTTTAAACTATGTGGTTTGTCCTTTGAGTTTTGTGTTTGTAACATTTCTTAAGATTTAAGAAACAAACATTTCAGAGAATAATATTGAAATTCAAACATTTCAGCATCATTGGACATACAGGGCAAATTTCACTACCAGTATTTTCAGCAACTCTATTAGGAGCACTGTCTTCTTTTCAGTGGTTATAGTATATTTGCTGAGATTTTAGATCCTGCTGGAAATGGTCGTTCGAACCTCTGACGATATAATTTTGCTTTTCATCATGACATTCATCATCATCGTCTGGTGTGGTTATCAATCTTGATATATTAAACCATCATAACACAACCATTGATGAATACATCTGTGACTCTTTCTTCGTATTCTTCAATCAATCTTACTTATGATAAGCTGAGCACCATATTGAGGTTGAAGAGTTAGAACAGTGTAAGGAGCATGAACATATGCTTTTGAAAGTTCGAACGAGAAGTTCTGAAGAATCATCGCTAGAGCCATCTTCGCTTCTATAATGGCAAATGTTTGTCCAATGCATATCCTTGGTCCCCAAACAAAAAGCAATTCCATTACTTTCCCACGCAGAAGCAATAAATCACCACTGCACCATCACATTCCATTTTTCAGATTTTGACTAATGAAAGGATTTTCATGACCAACTGTATTAACCTTTCTAGATTAATGCACTTACAAGATCAGGTCGCAGTTGGACTTGACCAAAAGGGGATTTGAGATCGGGGGTGGTTGCACCTCGTTGAGATCAAGATTGCCTACGTACTCTAGCTCGTGGGGGTGGAACTTAGAGATCAAGCCATCGTAGTTCTGTTTATATAGAATGTGAAGGGGCGAAGATCATGCGATCTTGCAGATTCTCCGACATCTTTATGATTGTGTAATATTCTCCAATGATTGTGTAATATCTTCAATGAATGTATAACAGCTGCAATGTATAACAGCTACATGATCGTTGTCGATCATGTAGTCGAGCTGCTCTGGGCGGCCTCCAAGTAGGTCGAGTAATGAGCGACCTGTGAGAGTTGATGAGTATGCCACGTGGCGTGTTTTTATTGGTTGGAGTATATAGTACCCCTACATAAGCCCCCTCTTTTTAGGTCGATGTAGATATCGGGCTGAAAAGACTTTTTGGAGCTCTAATCGATGTTTGCTGATTTGAAGTTTGCTTTTAGAATTTCAGATTTGCGCACGTGGCGCCCATGCATGGTTGTCTCATACCATCATTGCGCCTTTACGGGGAAGTGGAGAAGCTTCCTCGAGCAGTTACCCATGATTTTTTGGCAACTGAAGCACTCCTTGACTTATTTCCCTTTGCTGAACACGTGGATTCATCCAACGGTGGATACGAATCGTCGGAAGAGTGTGTAATAACTGCAGAGGTCGTGGGTGCCCTTGTTTGATCTTGCCTGTTGATTTTATCTGAATTGATGGTTGGGATCTCCTTTGCTTTAGTATTTAAACTATAGTTTGTGAACAAAGTTTTTACTTTCTTCATTTGCTCTCTCGAACTGCTGCTGCATTTTCGTTGTGACCTGAGGATCTTGAGAGCTTGTGAGGTTAGTTTCTTCTGCTTTATTCTTTCCTTTTTTTCTTCGTCGCTTTTTTTGCATATTTCCTTGTTTTCGAGAGATGTCTGAGGGTAGTTATTCCCAAAACAACCACCTTAGTGGTGATAACGTTGCTGAGTATGAGTCCGATGATGAGCGGACTCATTCTGGTGATGAAGCTGGCTCTCTTAACCGAGAGGAAGAGAGTTGAGATGAGGGGAGCCCTGGGAGTAGTCGTCTCCATGGTGAGGACTCATCAGATGACGAGGTGGTGGAGGGTGAAGATGGGTCGCTCTGTCGTGTAGTTAACCACGCTTATGTGAACAGACATATCGCGTTTAGAAAGAAGTACGGGTTAGACTCCATCAAACACCTTGAAATTAGGTTTTTAGGAGATCGTTTGCTCACTGAGGAGTATCGACCTAATAACCCTTTTTCCGTTGTTTTTACCTTGGCCCAATTTCGAGCTGGGCTTAGGTTACCTTTGTCTTTTCTGGTAATCGACCTACTGAATGCCATCAAGCGAGCTCCTTGCCAAATGAATGGTAACTTCTGGAGGAATATGAGGGTTATAGACGACCTGAACAAGCTGCATGGGTGGAATATTAGTGTAGAGAATGTGTTAGACCATTTCTGCTTTAAACGATCTGCGAGGCCGGGTCTGGCGGGCTATAACATGCAGGTCAGGCCAGATCGTTTACCCTTGATTCACCCTGTGAGTAGTGAGCAATGGTGGAAGGATCCCATGCTTGTTACTGGGTCGATCACTGAAGGGAATATTCATTTACGTTATGTTACTAGAAACGTGAATGATAATCGTAAGTTGTTGGTCGTTTGTCTTAGATCGTTGCATTGGTGATCTAATTTTGGCTTTGCTTGTTGATTGACTTTGCTTGTTTCTTTTTGCAGCTATCAGGGACGACCAGCTTGTGAAGAAGAACGATCTGAAGTCTTCGTTGAACGCATTTGGGTTTTGGTCAGACGATCGGAAGTCAAAGTTTCTTCCTCACTTGAAGGAGTACTTTGTGCCCAAGGGTGGTGCCAAGACTGTTGCTGACGAATTGGAGAGAAGGAGATTGCTGAGGAAGAATTTTATGGCTTCGGTGGATAAAGCTGATAAGTCTCGATCTGTGCAGAGGAGTGAGAAGTCTCGAACTTGTGGTAGCTCGAGGCAGGGTGATCGAGCTGTGAGCCCCCAGATTGTGTCTCCTCCGGCCTCCCTCCCTAAGCTGCCACCTGGCTCGAGCAAGAAGAGGTCGTTTTCTGGAAATATCAAGCTGATGGAGCCTCCACCAGTGATGCCCTCTCCTGCTCCTTTGAAAGCTATGCGATCTCCTGGCCTTACTCCCTTGTCCAAGAAGACCGCTGCACGACCTTTGAATAAGGGTAAGGGGGTGTCATTTGAATTCCGACCTGGCCCTTTCGACTATCTGGACGGCCAGGGAGGGAAGCACGTTGTCTACGACAATGATAGTGTTATAGATGACCCCTGTGTTGCCCGAGCTGTGAATGAGGGCACTATTCTTGGTGCTGACTCTCGGATGGTGAAGTCGCAGACTCTCCTGGTGACTTGTTCGAGGATAAACTCGGTTCTTTCTCTGGTGAGTGTTGTCCAGATTGTGTGTCTAATCTTTTGCACATGTCGTATTTTAACTGATTTACGTGCAGCTTAATGCTAGCTTCCAGGAAGTTCGCCTGGTCGCTGAGGTTGGAGATCGAGCTGAGGTACCTGAACGAGAAGCTCGAGCAGGCTAAGAATATTGCCCTTGTTGCTGAGGAGAAGGTGAGGGATAGGAATGGGGAGATCGTTCAGCTGAAGGAGGTCATCCAGAACCTTAGAAGTGAGGTCGATGCTACCAAGGACTCTGCTGCGTACTGGGAGGACGCGTGCCAGAAGAATGGTGCTGGCAGGCTTACTGTTATGGCCTCAAGAAGCAGTTGATGGGATCGCCCGAAGGAGAGGAGACGCGAGTTGGTAATGAGGGTGTTATAGTACCAACTTAGGACAGCTCGATGGACCCTGTTGATGGAGTGGGAGATGTTAAGGACGAGCTGGTCGAGCAAGGCGACCAGATTGCGCAGTAGTGACCTCCTCTCTGTCTTCAGTGATTCTTGGTGTTTGGTGAGACGCGTCCTGATAGCACGAGTCTTCACTACACCAATAGCTCATCCTGCTTGCTCCTTCTTCTTTTTATAAACATCCATCATTGCTTGGCCAGTACATCTCCTTCTTCTTCTCCCTTTTAGTCTCCAGCTCGAGTGTTTGTGCGGTCGAGTGAATTTGTCTTCATTGGATATTTTGATGGGTTGTAATCGTAAACAATAGTGGTCGATCTGCTTTGGCAGGTCGATTGCGCCTTTTACTTTTCTGCACTTATGTTTCTTGTTTTGTGGATGATGTATTTTTGTCGATCTGAGCGGCTAGTTTCCAGGGAGTCCTGGTAGCTCGTTCAGAAGGCAGGTAGACGAGATGAATGGCTGCAAGCAGGGGGCGGACTGAAATGCTTCCTCTTGTATGCCTTAGTTTAATGAAATTGCTTTCTGTTCTCGTCATTTGTGGTTTTGTTTTATCTGTTGCAGGTGACCTCTTTCTTGCGAGCTGGATTTGCGTAGCCCCCAAGTAGTTTAGGTCGATTATCTTCCTGTAATAGTTAGTCGTTTGGATAAATAAATAAAATGAAATTTCATTCGTTTACCTTGCTCGCCTTTTCTATTTTGTATTGTCTGCTTGACTTGATGTGCAAACAACAAATAGTAAGTATAAAATTCGACCTGTTCCAAGATGTGGTCGATTGAATATGAGCTTGATTGTATTTAGGTCGTGGGGGAGTTAAGACCTAAGTACAAAGTGTTAGTGGAGTTTAACACTTAAAAATTTACCAAAGGGACTAGAGTATTGATAATTTAGAGGTCGAGGGATTGAGTTAGACCTATTCAAGCCATTCATGTTTGAATTGAGATGAAGGCAAAATTGAGCTCGTTTATTGAAATATGAGAACGCATGCTTACATTTTACTAGTAAAACTTCTTGAGATGATAAGCATTCCAAGGATTCTTGACATCTTCTCCTTCTGGAGTTTGTAAGCGATAAAATCCATTGCTCTGAATTTTTTTGATGATGTAAGGACCTTCCCAGTTGGCATTGAGCTTTCCAACATTTGCTTTTCTTTTGTTGTGGAACATTTTCCTCAACACGAGCTCACCAGGTTGGAAAGATCGAAGTCGAACACCCTTGTTATAAGCTCGTTTGAGCCTTTGTTGGTATTGCTCGAGCTTGATGGTGGCGTGGTTCCTTCTTTCCTCAACTAGGTCTACTCCGAACGACCAGGCCTGGTTATTGAGCTCGGTATCGACCAGTATTGACTTGGTCGTGCCAAATGTCAGCTCGGTGGGAATAACAGCTTCAACTCCATAGCAAAGGCTGAATGGGGACATTCCTGTTGATGTTCGTGGAGTCGTTCTGTAGGCCCATAGGATGTTTTCTAGCTGTTGTGGCCACTGGTCTTCCTGATCTTCAAGTTTTTTCTTTAAGTTGTTCAGAATTTGTCTATTTGCAGCTTCGACCTGGCCATTGGCTTGTGGATATCGAGGAGTCGATCTGGAGTGCTCGATCTCCCATAACGCATAGAAAGTTTGATGTTTTTACCCACGAACTGAGTGCCATTGTCAGTGACAATTCTTTTGGGTAAACCAAATCTTGTGATTATGTTTTCCCACATGAATCTTTGCACATCAGCTTGAGTAATGTTGGTGAGGGCGACGACCTCTACCCACTTGGTGAAGTAGTCTACTGCAACTAGAACGTATCTTTTCTCAGATTTCTTTTCCTTGACCAATGGGCCCATGATGTCAAGCCCCCACATGTGAAATGGCCAAGGTGCAGTGATGTTGATGAGGTCGTTGGGATGCTGATGTGTGTTATCAGCAAAACGTTGACACTCCTTACATTTCAGCACAAACATTTTAGCATCATTTTTCATTCTCGGCCAGAAATATCCTTGCGAGATCGCCTTATGAGCAAGTGTGCGACCTCCCGAATGATTTCCGCATTCTCCTTCATGGATTTCTTGAAATATGATTTGCCCATGCTTTAGGATTAAGCATCTCAGGAGCAAACCAGTTGCTGATTTTCTGAATAATTTTCCTTCATGTAACCTGTACATTGTGACCTTGTGCAATAACTGGTTGGCATCCTTTTTGTTTGATGGGAGCTCGCCAGTCTGTAGATAGTTGAGGAAAGGTTCCATCCAGGTCCCCTTGATGTCTACTGAGGTCGTGGCTAGCAGATCGCTAATTTGGTTGACCACTTCCTCCATTTGCAGATACGCAGGTAGTGTGTTGACTGCGATGGTTAAAGCTCTAGGTCGCTCTGATTCGACCTTAGAAGCAAGGAATGCTAGTGAGTCAGCATGGTGGTTATCATCTCTTGGAATGTGTTCGATGGTGAAGAAACTGAACTTGCTGATCAACTCCTTTGCTTTGCTAGCATATCTTATCAAATTGACTCCATGTATCTGGTAGTTGTTTGTGATCTGATTTACTACTAGCTGTGAATCGCTGAATGCTTTGAGTCGAACTGCTTGTAGGTAGATGGCCATTTGTAGACCCTGGATTAGAGCTTCGTATTCGGCCTCATTGTTGGAGGTCGAGAAGTCTAACCGAGTTGACCTTTCGAGTTGTGAGCCCTCAGGTGAGATGAGTACTGCACCAATGCCACTTCCACTTGAGTTGTGTGAACCATCAACGTATAGTTGCCAAGTGTCTGGTGGATCGATTTGGACTTGCCTGGTTTCTGGTTCTGGTTCCCAACTAAAATCTTCAACAGAGTAATCTGCTAAGAAATCAGCTACGACCTGGCCCTTGACGGCCTGGCGGGGTATGAACTCAAATGTGTAATCACCGAGCTCTGCTGCCCATCGAGCCATACGACCCGTTTTGTTTTTTTTCTCTAGTATGTAGCGTAATGGCTGGTCGGTGATTACTTTGACGGTGTGTGCTTGGAAATAAGGTCTAAACTTGCATGTAGCGTAAAGAAGAGCTAATGCTAGCTTTTCTAGAGGTGTGCTTGTTTATGTTTTGATGATTTTTTCCTTGAACAGTACTGCGCTGATCACAAAATCTGAAGTGGCAAGGTAGATTCCAAGCACATCTCCATCATTAGGCTTTGTGAGAACTGGTGGAGTGGATAAGTATGCCTTTAATTCGGCAAAGGCTTTCTCGCATTCCTCTATCCATTGATATGCAGCCTCTTTTCTGAGAGTATGAAGCATTGGTCGACACTTATCGGATGCTCTAGAAATGAATCTATTAAAAGCTGATACCATGCCGTTGAGCTTCTGGATTTGCTTTTTGTCTTCGGGCTGGGCATATCGACCAGGGCTCTGATCTGGTCGGGGTTTGCTTCGATACCCCTCTTTGGAACGAGGTAGCCAAGGAACTTTCCTGAAGCTACTCCGAATAGGCATTTTTCTGGGTTAAGTCGCATTCTGAATTGCCTTAACCCTTTGAAACGCCTGATCGAGATTGGCCAAGTGATCCTGCTCTTGGCTGTTTTTACCAACATGTCGTCGATGTAGACCTCCATTGTTCGACCTAGCAGGTCGTCGAACATTTTGGTGACAAGTCGTTGGTATGTTGCTCCTGCGTTTCGTAAACCAAAAGGCATGACTTTGTAGCAAAAGATGCCTTGCTCTGTTGTAAATGAGGTCTTCTCTTGATCTGGTTCATACATTGGGATCTGGTTGTAACCTGAGTACGCATCCATGAATGACAGTAGCTCGAAACCACAGGTTTGATCGACTAACCTATTGATTCGTGGCAGTGGGAATGAATCTTAGGGCAAGCTTTGTTCAAGCTTGTAAAGTCGATGCAAACTCTTGTTTTCCCGTTCTTCTTCAAGACTGGAACTATGTTGGCCAACCAATCTGGTGTGTCAACTTCCTTGATGAACCCGACCTGTTTGAGTCTGTAGATTTCATCATTGACTGCTTGATGAAATTTTGGAACAAGTCGTCTTGGTTTTTGCTTAACAGGTCGATAATTTGGATTGACGCGTAGTTTATGGAATGCAATTGATGGGTCTATCCCAGGCATATCGATATACGACCAAGCAAAAACATCTTTATTCATTGAAAGAAAGTTTACAAAGTTGTTATACTTATCTCCCTCTAACTCCGAGCCCACATAAACATATCTTGGTCGTCCTCTGACCCTAAATTCACTCGTACTCCTGGATCTGTGCTTCCGAGTGACAGCTGGGGAGAGCTCGCTTGCTCCTTCTGTAATTGCTATTTGGCTACTTCAGCCTTTCCCTTTGACGGGCTCTTTGGTTGTTTGTCACCCCCCTTGACTTCTGAGGGTTGCGGGCTCTTTCCTTTCTGTTCAGCTTCCTTGGCTCCAGAGGTAGATGGCTTTTCAGGCGCCACAGCTTCAAGAATTCCATGACATTCTTGTGCAGCGTTTGATCGCCCCTGAGTTCCATTATCCCATTGGGTCCAGGATAACAGAACACTTGATGATATGTTGATGGAACACCTCGCATGGCATGGATCCATTTACGGCCAAGTATCGTGTTGTACTTTGCGATGTTGAGGATGCTGAACTTTGCGGTCACAACGACCTTGTCTTCCTTTTTGCCCACAGTAACGGGCAACATATTTCTCCTTTGGGATCTTTCTCGAGCTGTTGAAACCCAAGATTGGTGTGAAATCGGGGATGAGGACTGAATCAGGCAGCCTCATATCCTTGAAGGTCCTGTACATCAGAATGTTACAGGATGCACCTGGGTCAATGAGAACCCACCCTCTTGATGATGTAGTTTGCTACTCTTAACTCAACGACCTGAGCGTCGTTGTGTGGTGTTACGACCTTGTTGAGATCGTCTTCAGTGAAGGTGATATTTGTTTCCTACCGAGCTGGGATGTTGAATCGAGCTGCTCGGCCTGTAAGTGAGTAGACGTGGTGGATATGCTCTACTCGCCTCTTCTTTTCTCTGGATACTGGGGTGGAGTTGGACTCATAGATCATGTACACTACATGACCTTTTGATTCACTTTCATTGTCTACCTTGTTTGCGACTGCTGTTAATTTGGTCGCGTAGGTCACCTGTTGGACCTAATCTTTGTGAGAGGCTAGGCCCTCTGCTGCGTGTTGGGCTATTGGAGCTCGTTCTGGCTTTGCTGTGAGATCGCTTTGCTGATCTTGGAGGCGATCTTGATCTTTTCTTCTTTCTTTTGTCACTGGATTCTTCATTCCTGTCGTAGATCCAGTTATTGAGCCTTTTCTCGTCGGCCCAAGTCTGAAGAGCACGCTTCAGAATGCGGCAATCATCAGTTTGATGACACCTTACCTTGTGAACCTTGCAGTATGGACGACCAGATGTGTCTTCCAATTGAGTGAAGTCTGGAATCTTGCACCAATGGTTGTGCTTGATGCGCTCAAAGATGTAACCTGCTAGTCTAGTGAACCGGTGATACTCTCGTTGCTCTGTGGGCAACGACTTAGCTTTGTATCTTTTGTTATCAGATCAGGCTTTTTGGTGGGGCCTCCTTCCACATTTGAGATGACATGAGTTTTTGTTCCACCAACTAGGGCTTCTCGAGCTTTATGTAACGATCTACCTGAGGTAGAGCTCGTCGAGAGATGCTGGCTGCTTCATGGCCAAAGACTTGTGCAGATCTGACCCTTGGATCAGACCGTGAGAGAATGCGATTGTTGCGAAGGTCTCGTGTTCCTTTGCAAATCCTGGATGGAATGCAGTTCTGCTTTAAATCGAGCAAAGAAGTTGCTCAGTGACTCACCATCTCGTTGTTTCACTTTGAACATTGCGTCGATGGTGACTGGACGCTTTTGTTGTGGATGTAGAAAATAACGAACTGTTTTCTAGATCGGCAATCGAGCTGATTGACCCTGGCTTCAAACGGTGAAACCAGTCGAGAGCAGGTCCGGTGAGGCTGGACTGGAATAGCAAACATAGAAGGTGATCTTCCTTGATGAGAGGAAGTGACTTACGGAATCCCTTGATGTGATCTGTTGGGTCTCCGATTCCTGCATACTGATCGAACTTTGGAGCGTTGAGTTTGTTTGGCAACTCGTGCTCAAGGATTTCCTTGGTGAAAGGAGATTCTTGGAATTGCTGTAGAGATTGGATAGCGAGCTGTTCGGCTGTGTGCCCTTTGCTAGTTGAATGGCGACCTGGGAAGCTTTGAACTCGGCGAGTTACTGACTGAGTTCCTCATATTTCGGTTGCTGTCTTCAGTGGCAACGGTCCCCTGTTCAGGGTTGCTGCTTACGCAGCTTGTGTTGTTTGTGCAACTTGTGCGGCTTCAATTGAGCGTCTTCCTGGAGACGATTGTGTGGTCTCGCAGATCTTGGATTGTGACTTCTGGATAGTCATTTGGGGAAATGGTAATGGTGAAATGACTTTGATTTGGGTGGGAGGGTTGGGTTTTTCGATATAATCGAATTCCTTTTAGTCGGCGCCAAATGTATTAACCTATTTCTAGATTAATGCACTTACAAGATCAGGTCGCAGTTGGACTTGACCAAAGGGGGATTTGAATCGGGGGTGGCTGCACCTCGTTGAGATCGAGATTGCCCTACTCTAGCTCGTGAGGGTGGAACTTAGAGATCAAGCCATCGTAATTCTGTTTATATAGAATGTGAAGGGCGAAGATCATGGGATCTTGCATATTCTCCGACATCTTTATGATTGTGTAATATTCTCCAATGATTGTGTAATATCTTCAATGAATGTATAACAGCTGCAATGATTAGGCGACAGCTGGAGATATTCTCTATGCGTTGAATTAGGGCATGTGCATATGAAGAGGTCGTTGTCGATCATGTAGTCGAGCTGCTCTGGGCGCCTCCAAGTAGGTCGAGTAATGAGCGACCTATGAGAGTGATGAGTATGCCACGTGGCGTGTTTTTATTGGTTGGAGTATATAATACCCCTACACCAACCACCATCATAGAGCAGATTGGTGTTGGAGTTGGCAGAAATCTGATAGATTTCTGACAAAGATCTTTACGGCCAGATTTGAATGTTCTAAAACTCCGATGAGCAAGATCTTGGTAGGTATGGATTCCGCTTCTGAGTAGAGGTTCGTAGAGTATCCATACATCCAAAACGATTTCATATTGAATGAGAAATTAGCGTCCCAAATTACCTATGTAAGTGGATAACTTGAGACAAAGTAAGGAAATATGATAGTCCCACATTTTGATCGATGTAGATAAGGTTCTTCCCAATAACTAAATTGTACAAAAGGGCGTGGCCCTTGGGGTTACAATGCATTCGCGCATTGGGCGGAACCTTACATGGGTATGGGCTTAAAATACACACCCTATCTTGAGAAGTGTGTGTACCCAAAGTTAAAATACTGTAAGGTGTTTTCGGTAGCCGTATAAGAGGTTACAATGCTTTCGTGCGTTGCCCAGAACCTACCTAGGCTTGGGCTTAAAATACACACCCTATCTAAGCTATCTTAAGCAATGTGTGTACCAAAGTTAAAATACTGCCAGGTGTCCCTGGTAGCCGT